>JAVDBV010088615.1:4922-15264 GCA_032619315.1 Piper longum | reverse complement strand
AAATGTCGGGCGTGCCGCATCCAAATAGGCATTCTGAACGTTGGAGGAGGCTAAGGCCGGGCAACTTACAACATATCATATATAAACCATGGCAAGAAGGGCCGGACCTTATTAACTCGATTCAGGTAACAACCGAACCGACAGTAAAAACCCTCGGGCCGACAGCCCGGGTTTTACACAAAGCTTATACATTGTTGTTAAATTTTTATCATTTAGCAACTTATTAGTTTGTTTAAGTAACACTTGGCCATTTAGGCCCAATTAAATAATTAAAAAATGGCGGGTCGTTATCGAAACATCGATGAGGTGGTGTGGGTGGTCATCGACGTCATGGCTGCGAATTGGCCAAGAACGGTGGCAGTGTCTCGAGGTGATTTCTGGCGTCGTTGTAGTTGTGTAACGACCCTCTATTTTTCAATTATTTAATAGGACCTAGATGGCCGGGTGTTACTAAAAATCAAACCATAAATATGACTCATCTAAAGTAAACTATGTTTTAAACAAGATATAGTATTAATTGTCCCATAGTATTAGACCGTTTCCCATAGCCACGTCTATAACTCAAATAAAAATTAAAAGGGAGTCCTCATATTTATCCTGCTCCATATTCTGGTTGTCAATGGCTTCTCCCACCTAATTTCGTATCCATACACCTGCTGAGGCAATTCTGCGTTAGTGATTACAACACTAAGTAGTATAATAGACAAAACCAATCAAGTACATTCCACTAGTCCTCTATGATCATTTTAATATGGACTACCATGGTGGCGTCACCCAGACTCGTACCGGAGACCCTCAATGTGATTCCCAGACTTCAACCGGAAACCTTCAGTGCGATTCCCGGACTTGAACCAGTAACCTTGAGTGTGATTCACCGACTTGAACCGGAATTCTTGAGTGTGATTCACCGACTTGAACCGAAATTCTTAAGTGTGATTCACGGACTTGAACCGGAAATCTTAAGTGTTATTCACGGATTTGAACCAAAAATCTTAAGTGTGATTCACGAACTTGAACCGATTAAGTGTGATACACGGACTTGAATCGGAAATCTTAAGTGTGATTCAAGGACTTGACCGGAAATCTTAAGTGTGATTCACGGACTTGAACCGGAAATCTTCAATACAAATCCTAATGCCAGTGCCTCGCACACCCCGGCCGTAACTTTTTTATGGGGCAACTATGACTACTCCAAAACAATTAGATGCAATACACAATTTACATACTTAGTACGGCCCCGTGTCGGACTGAGTCAATTCCTTGACCCCACCTGCACTCGGTGCATGGTGGTCGAATCTGGGCTCAGGCTGACCTAGGCTACCAAAAAAGAAAGTACGACGTTCTACCGATTATACGTACCTGACTTGTGATTCGTCCAACTGTGATCCGCTCGCCCTAATCTGAATGAGGGCATAAACATATACATTAGTATAATTTTTATTTGCATGAAGCTACATGCAACTACATGACTAATTTACAATCAATTTAAATGATGTAATTAGTTCATGTTAGTCTTAATTACCCATTACATTTTCAGCAAGTCTAATGATAATTAATTATCAATGTGATATAATCAATTAAATCTTTCTTCACATTTCAAATTAATTATCTCAATTATAATTCATCAATTACTAGTTAATAATTTAATTATTAACCATGCCCAATACTAAATTACCAGTATTAGCATATTCTTTACTGATTTGCATTATGTTTTCTTTTTAACTCAACCGTATTGAGTCAACCCGTATCGAGTCAAGCAGAAATTACAAAACTGCCATCCTCTTCTTCTTCTCCATCAGCCTTTCTCTTCTTTACCCAAAACCAGTCCAACCTCTTTTATTTACTCTGGCAATCCAATTGGAACTCCAAAGATCCAAGCTTTATCGCAGCTATTCAATGGAGAAGTGGATTACACCCAAACATGGCGACCAATCAACACCACCATGACACCCCAACCAGCAGCCACCATGACGCCCTTGTTCTGCATCACCCAGGTGACCAAATCAGCAACCAAGGCGACCCCCTTCCTGGCCAGAAGCAGCCCCCAAGGTGACCCCCATCCTGGCCAGCAGCACCGCCCCCAAGGAGACAGAACCAGCAGCCATGGTGTCCCTGATTTGCACCCAAGGTGACCCCAACCTGGCCACCCAAAGACGTCCCCTTCATTGCCACCCAAAGTCGACCCCAACCAGCCCCAAAGGTGACCCCTTTCCTGGTCAGAAGCACCCCCCAAGGTGACCCCTGTCCTGGCCAGCAGCAATAAAAAAGAGCAGGAACGTCATCCATGATCAAAGTTCCAACTTCCAGCTTATTCCCTTCCCTTCTTGCTGATTTTTAGACGTTACCTCCATGATCATTATAATTTTTACAATCTTTAACATATGTATGCATGCAAACTAAGAAGAGGAAGAAGAAAATTACATGATCAAAAGAAGATGACGGCTCCTATTTTGAAGAAAGAATGAGGGCGACGCCCTCCTCTTTACCTCTCTTATATAACACAAAAAGCTAGGGTTTTCCTTAAACAGGTAATCGGATAAATGGTATGGTTTGCTTGACCGATTAAACTAGAATTTACCGGTTAACCAGCTGACCACAATTAGTTTAAATGGAGAAAAATAAATTTTCCCACGTTCGATTCCACCGCGTTGAACATTTATTTTATTTATTTATTTTTTTTCGGGTCTTTACACTCCGTGTTTGAGTTTCTCACACCTGGAGAACGGGGAGGTTTACGGGTACTATTTAGTATAGCGCATGTCATGACTTGTGGTTCAAAGGGTACTAAAGGGGACTGCGTGAGAGTACTCATCCTTCGTGCTCAAGGCCAGGAGAAATATGGAGGTAAGGAGAGGGCTTAGGATTCAAGACCAGAAAATGAAGTAAGAAAATGTCGAGAGAGGCATCAACAATAATAGATCAAACAGTTCGAGATGCTACCGGGTCTGTAGCCCAGTGGCTCCTCAAGAGGTGCCCTTTAGAGAGTTCACGAGAAATATGACGTCTTGTTCATATGAGAGTTTGCTCTCATAGCCAGGTTGATATTAGTTATTTTATGGACCAGTAGCACTAGTTACTGATGCATTTTTGTACTATATGTAGGTCACAAATATGAGATGGAGGTGCCAGTCTAGACGGCGGAGCAGTGAGGCCTCTTGCACACACACATATGTTTGGTGATTGAATGTTTAGTGTTTTGTTTAAGATTTTATTATATTAGTACTAATCTGAGAAAATGAAAAGTATGATGATCTAAAGGAATGACAAGATATTATGACATGACATGAAATATGAGTAAAATGCACAGGTGGGCTGAGACCCAAGCTTCAGAATGAGTATACAATAGATTAGATTCTGAGTAAATGAAATTGTCGATATAGAAATATATATTTGCATATATTGATTTGATAGGTCTCCCATAATTGCACTTTTAGGGGAGATTCTGCCCATTTTATTTTTTTAGAATTTCATATTGATTTATTGGCGTGTAATTTAGTTGACATGTCATTCATGTAGTACCATGTTAGGATTCTAAGCATTCATCTATGCATGGTGAGTCGTATCTTCATCTTAAGACGCTGAGATTAGATCCGCGTGATTTGGGTTCCGGTTAGCCGACCCAACTAGGGCCTGTAACATGCCGATTTGGTTCACGAGCGTGAACTGGATTTGGGGTGTTACAGAATTGGTATCAGAGCCACTCTTAATTGATTAAGATGCAAGATACTATATTAGGTGATCTGTCTGCAAAGACTGCTCCGAGTCAAGCTGGCAGGTATGTTTCTGTTCTTTTTTCTTTGCATGCAGATTTTATCATATGCTACATGCATAATAGTGTTTTCAGGGTGGATCAGAAATAAGTGGAACCAGCCTTTGATGAGCTAACATGTTATTTCTTTGGATTTCTATCAGGTTATCAGATTTTTGCTCATGTTAGATGTGGGTAAGGCATGTAGTGCTAGTAGAGGTAGAATGGGTATAAGATCCTATCTTATACAAGATCCGGATGTCAGCAGATATCAGTAGGAATTTGATAGGCATGTCGTGAAAATTTCAAAAATTAATATTTCAAAAGAAACAAGAATATGGGAAACTTTAGAAGGGAAAACTATAACTAGTAAACATCCTCCATCAGAGAATATTAAGTATCGTAATATAGAAGCTACTTCTCATGTATCTCTAGATAAAAAGATAAATGAAGAAATGGCTATTGTAATTAAACAAAATAATTATACCCATTTACATTTACAAAAAATAACTACTCATTTAAATCATTTACAAGATAAATGGTTACCTAGAGATCAAGGAAAAGAAAAAATAAACGAAAATATTACTCCAGCATTAAAAAAACCTCATGTTTCATCTACAAAATTGTTTAATACTAGAACTCTTATAAATGAAGAATTTTTAGAAAAACTAACCAAAAAAACAGGAGGATAAAAAAAAATGAATCCATAAAAATGATTAGTGAAACAGAAATAGTAGATGAAATAATAAATCAATTTTCTTCTGAAAAAATTGAAAATGATTGGACCCTTGCAAAGTCAACCTCTTCCTAAAAGTAAACACTATTATCAAAGGCCTACTCCTACTTCAGTCTTACTTGAAGAAAATGCTATAAATTCTGGTTTATCAAATGACAGTAAATCCATTTGTGAATGGAATATTGATGGTCAATCTGATTACCAGATATTAACTGTGAAGACCCGCAAAAAATAATAATAATAATAATAATAATAATAATAAATATTTGACACGATAGGATTGGATGTTGGAAAATTAATATTTTCATTTAAATTATTTACCCACTACCCGGTTAATTATTAATTACCAGGTTAAGTGAACTATACCATTTACCCGTTTACCCGACTAAGTGAAATACAAGCGAAGTGTGTTTTCACGTACCCTAGCCGTCATTTCATTATATAAGGAGAAGGGGGGGCGTCATTCAAATTATTTTCCTTGAGACAGACACCGGCTTCCTCCTTGCTCGGGTAATTTTTCTTCTTTTCTTCTTCGTGATTTTCATGCATTTCATATATTGAATTGATAATAAGCTTGATAAACATGAGATAAAAGTCTTCAATCAATAAGAAACAACTAAATCTAAACTGGAAACCGGAATTTTGCCGTGAGCGCCGAGTGCAAAATTGGCAAGGATGGGTGACTGTAACATAGCTTGCAAGGCATCCCCTCACAGCCTGATGGTTCCTCTAGATGCTGGGTTGAAAGGGGGACGTCGTCGTGCCTCTGGTTTCCGATGGGTGGCAAAATTTCAGCGGTTATTGGGGGGAATTGCAAGGGTGGCAATAACATAGCAAAACAGAGGACGACGGTGGGTGAGGAAATCTAGGCGTCCAAGGCAGCAATTAGGTTGCAATCTGGTCGACGGTGCAGAGGCGATCGCCCAATTGGGCCGGCGGCAAAATCGGCGGCGCGAGCCCGTCGCTAGGAGGGGCGATATGTCATCCCCGCGGTCGGAAGGTGGCCGAGGGTGGTTGTGGAGACATTGTGACGGTATGGCGGGGCTGGTCGGCGTCAGTCGACGACGATTGACGGCGGCCGAAGGCGAACGAAGCTCAATCGACGAACGTGAACGGCGGAGAGTTGACTGACTGGGGTGGGCTTGGCCGCCGGCGGCTTGCTGTCGACGGACAGTCCGTCAGAAAACACCCCAATTAAAAACAGCTCTGTTTTGGAGAAGAAGAGAGTAGGGGAAGAAGAAGATAGCGGTTTCGTAAATACGGGTTTACTCAACACGGTTCAAGTTAAAAAAATAGTATCAACTCGTAATAAATCATTAACAATAATTAATTGACTAGGCTACGAGTTACGCAGTTAAAATACTAAAATACTATATGAAATTGCATTAAATAATAAAATACGGTCATGATAAACGGTTAATAATTAATCCGCTTATTACAAGCGATTAAATTAAATTATAGAGTTATAAATGATAAATAAAATAAAGATGTCACATTTACCTTATTAAATTAATATTTGGTAATTAAAACTATTATTTTAATGACAAATTAGTAAGGTAGAAAAAAGGTTAATAAAATATAATTGTGTAGAAATTACGAAATAGCATAATTAATAAGGAAGGGTTGAACCATATTGATTTAAATCAATTACAAATAATTGTATTATTGATATCCTTAAATATGGTTGACATAAATAATAATAATGAATTATTTAATGTGGTATATTATATATTATCAAAATTTAATAGATATATTAATCATCTAATTGTATGCATTTTCTACACGAATAAAATTATACTTATGTATAATTTTATGCTCTTGTTCAGATGAGGATCGTGGTTATAGTAGCAGGATTACGTTCAAGCTAATATGGTTCGTATAATAATTTAAAATGTTGTATTTTCCCTTATGGACAGCCAAGTCAACGTAAGCCCAAATTCAACCACCATGCACCGAGTGCAACCAGGGTCAAGGAATAGACTCAATCCGACATGGGCTACGCCCTTCATAATCTTAGAATGAACATGTCAGAATGGATTTGGCAGCCGATAAGCTCTAAATAGTCATGTGAAAAAGGACCTTACAGGCCCTAATTTCATAATCGACATGTCATAATGGACCTTACAACCCATAAGCTTTGAATGGTCATGTCAGAATGGACCTGACAAGCCATAATTTCATAATGGACATGTCAAAATGGACCTGAAAACCCATAAGCTATGAATGGTCATGTCAGAATGGACCAGACAGGCCATAATTTCATAATGGAAATGTCAAAATGGACCTGACATGCCATAAATTTATAATGGACATGTCAGAATGGACTTGACAACCAATAAGCTCTAAATGGTCATGTTAGAATGAACCAGACATGCCATAATTTCATAATGGACATGTCAGAATGGACCTGACAACCCATAATCTCTAAATGGTCATGTCAGAATAGACCTGACAGGCTATAAGTTCATAATGGACATGTCAGAATGGACCTGACAACCCATTAGCTTTGAATGGTCATGTCAGAATGTACCTGACAGGCCATAAGTTCATAATGGACATGTCAGAATCGACCTGCCCATATGCTCTGAATGGTCATGTCAAAATAGACCCGACAGGCCATAATCTAATAATGGACATGTCAAAATGGACTTGGTAGCCCATAAGCTTTGAATGGTCATTTCAAAAAGGACCTGATAGACCATAATTTTATAATGGGCATGTTAGAATAGACCTGACAGGCCAAAGCATTTAATGGTCATGTCAGAATGGATCCGACAAGCTATATGTTCATAATGGACATGTTAGAACGGACCTGACAGCCCATAAGCTCTGAATGGTCATGTCAGAATAGATCTGACAGGCCATAATTTTATAATGGACATGTCAGAATTGACCTCACAGCCATAAATCTCAGAATGGTCATGTCAGAATAGACGTGACAGGCCATAATCTGATAATGGACATGTCAGAATGGACTTGACAGCCCATAAGCTTTTAATGTTCATTTCAGAATGGATCTGACAGGCCATAATTTCATAATGAACATGTCAGAATAGACTTGACAGGCCATAAGCTTTGAATAGTCATGTCAGAACAGACCTGATAGGCAATAAGTTCATAATGGACATGTCAGAATGGACCTGAAACCCCATAAGCTCTGAATGGTCATGTCAGAATGGATCTGATAGGCCATAATTTCATGATGGATATGATAGAATGGACCTGACAGCCATAAATCTTAGAATGACTGGAGAGATATTGAATACGGTTTTATTGACTTGTTTTATTTAATTATACGACTTAGTGTTTTAATCACTAACGCAGAATTATCTCCGCATGTTAGCAGCTGAAACTAAATACTAAGAGACGACTGGTTGTTCTTCTACCAACTCAGGTGGCGAATGGATATTGAGTGGACTTCCTTTTTATTCTCTTGTGTTATAAATGTGGCAATGGGAAACTGTCCAAGACTGTGGGATGATTATTATAATGAGTTAGACTTATTTGCTTTAATAGAAATTATGTAGCATTTAAGTAACACCTGGTCTGGTTTGGGCTGGTCAGTTACTTATATTTTTTAGTAACACCTGGCCACCAAGGCCCATAATATTGTGAAAAATGGCAGATCGTTACATGTGGTATCTGAGCCCATTTACCCACAAGTTCACATCTTATGACTGAAATCCCTTGTTGAAAGTCTAGTCATTATCTTTTCCCATTGTTACCTATTATTAATTAATTATCAAATTCATTCGCTAACATGACTAGTCATCACTAAGAAGGAAAAAACATATTAATAAGCCATAACAAAACAAATAATAATAATAATCATAATAAATATTCGACGCGGCAAGATCAGACGTTGAAAAATTAATATTTCCATTTAAACTATTTACCCGCTACCCGGTTAATTATTAATTATCCGGATAAGTGAACCATACCATTTACCCTTTTACTCGACTAAGTAAAATACAGGCGAAGTGTGTTTTCAAGTACCCTAGCCATCATTTCATTATATAAGGAGAACGGGGGGTGTCATTCACATTATTTTCCTTCGGACAGACGCCGGCTTCCTCCTTGCTTGGGTAATTTTTCTTCTTTTCTTCTTCGTGATTTACATGCATTTCATATATTGAATTGATAATAACCTTGATAAACATGAGATTAAAGTCTTAAATCAATAAGAAACAACTAAATCTAAACTGGAAACCGGAATTTTACTGTGACCGTCGAGTACAAAATTGGCAAGGATGGGCGACTGTAAGATAGCTTGCAAGGCATCCCCCTCACACCCCGATGGTCCCTCTAGATGCTGGGTTGAAGGGGGGACGTTTCCGTGCCTCTGGTTTCCGGTGGGCGGCGAAATTTCAGTGGTTATTGGGCGGAATTGCAAGGGCGGCAAAAACAGAGCAAAATAGAGGACGACAGTGAGTGAGGAAATCTAGGCATCGAGAGTAGTAATTAGGTTGCAATCTGGTCAGGAAAGGTCTTTGAAGGGTCGACGGTGCTGAGGAGATCACCCAATCGGGCAGGCGACGCTTGCCGGTGGTAGAATTGGCGACGCGAACCCTTCTCTAGGTGTGGTGATCCGTCATCGCCGCGGTCAGAAGGTGGCCGGGGGTGGTCGGGGAGACACTGTGATGGCATGGCAGGGCTGGTCGGCGTTGGTCGACGATGATTGACGGTGGCTGGAGGCAAACAGAGCTCAGTCAACGAATGTGAATGGAATGATGACTTCAGGCTACGACTGTGGGCAAAATCCGATAGCAACAGCCATAGATCCTGATCGGTGTTGGAGTTGGTACGGAGGTGAGTTGACTGACGGGGGTGGCTTGGCCGCCGATGGCTTGCCGTCAACGGACAATTTGTTAGAAAAACCCCAATTCATAGCTCTATTTTAGAGAAGAAGCGAGTTGGGGAAGAAGAATATGGCAGTTTCATAAAGACGTATTGACTAGACATAGTTCAAATTAAAAAAATAATATCAACTCGTAATAAATCTTTAAAAATAATTAATTTAATAGGGTACGAGTTAAGTTGTTAAAATGATAAAATATTATACAAAATTTCCATAAGTAATAAAATACGGTCATGATAAACGGCTAACAATTAATCGACTTATTACAAGCGATTAAATTAAAATTATAGAGTTATAAATGATAAATAAAATAAAGTTGTCACCTTTACCATATTAAATTAATATTTGGTAATTAAAACAATTATATTTTATGACAAATTAGTAAGGTAGAAAAATGGGTTAATAAAAAATAATCGTGTAGAAATCACAAAATAGCATAATTAAATAATGAAGGGTTGAACCTTATTGAATTAAATAAATTACAAATAATTGTATTAGTGATATCCGTAAATTAGGATGATACAAATAATAATAGTTAATTCTGGTTCGTAAATAAATTATTTAATGTGGCATGTTATATATTGTCGAAATTTAATAGATATATTAATCATTTAGTTGAATGTATTTTCTACGCGAATAAAATTATACTTATGTACCGAGTGCAACTGGGGGTCAAGGAATAGACTTAGTCTGACATGGGCTACGCCCTGCATAATCTCAAAATGGACATGTCAGAATTTACCTGACAACCCATAAGCTTTGAATGGTCTTGTCAGAATGGACCTGACAGGCCCTAATTTCATAATGGACATGTCAAAATGGAGCTGACAGCCCATAAGCTTTAAATGGTCATGTCAAAATGGACCTGGTAGGCCATAAGTTCATAATGGACATGTGAGAATGGACCTGATAGCCATAAGCTTTGAAAGGTCATGCCAGAATGGACTTGACAGGCATAATTTCATAATGTACATATCAGACTGGACCTGACAGCCCATAA
>JAVDBV010088607.1:2993-19187 GCA_032619315.1 Piper longum | reverse complement strand
AAAAGTTAACTCGAGTCTAACTCGAATAAAAATTAATAACTAGTTCTAAATAAATCATAAAAAATTTTAAAAAAAATATGAAAAAATATAAAATATAATACATATAATTTGAATCAATTTAGACTAATTGATGAATTATTAAATTTTTATATTTGACCGATTTGGACCGATTCAATTGAACCGATTCCTGTCCGATTTAAATCGATTCCGATTCCGATTCCGACTCCCTCAAAAACCGATTTTGATTTCGATTCTAATTTTTGCAACCATGAACCAGATTAGGGATGGTGATCGGGTGGACAGACGCGACTGAGGTAAGGGTCTGGTTTGTTGAAGACTTTAGGGTAGTGGGCACGATCATCTAGTCAGATTGCGGTGCAAGGCGAACGTGAGTGTGAAGCGGCAATTGGCAAATGAGGTCACGTGCAAACTGTCCCAGTGGAACGATAGTTGCTTCAGCGTGGATGACGGCGGCGGCGACGACTAGCCCGAGAAATTGTCCCGATCGATGTATTCGACGGGGGAATCAAACTATGTGGTTCGGTGGCCAGAGATCGCACCCAACGACATTGGTTTTGCTTCCCAGCAACAGGGTGTTACCAGGATTTTTTATATTTTTTTAGGGTAACAGTGAGGCTTCCTAATAACCATGTGTCACCGGGTCAATTTTTAACTTAAGTTTTTGCCTATAACTGGCATAGGGCCAAACACCCGTCAACCAAGCACTAACAAGCTCAACAAATCACGATATGTAAAATATGTGGCTGGAAATCAACATGTCACAATATATGAAATAGGTGGCTTAAATTAGAATTTTATATTAGTAAATTAATCGATTTAATTTTTTATTTTATTCAAGTCAATTTTATGGTATGTGTGCTTAGCAAATAGCTTGCACTAGATGCACATGTAGTAGTAGTGATCGGCCCAAAATACTTATCGTAGTGATCAGCCCAGAATACCTCTCTTCTATACTACTTCGGTTGAATGGGGAATTACGCAGCTCTTCAATCTTCAATATAAGTGATAAGTGTCAAAATGTACTCGATAATATTAAAAAATAATAAGAAAAAAGTTATAAGAGCATATAATAATTTGTCAATTATTATATATATATATATATATTAATTATAAAATTATTTTTAGACCGAATAATACATTAGAATACGTTAGATAGTAGTTTGAATATGTTATTAGTTATACAACATGTTATTTTTATATTATTGAGTGTATTATATTTTATGATTATATATATATATTTATAATTTATTAGGAGTTAGTTATTATTTTTTAATTGAGTCGGGGCCAAATCAGCTTTCCCCCTCCCGAAGTTTTCCCCTCCCCCCGATCACCGCCCTAACACCGCCGCCACCAACCTACGCCGGAGCTTCGTCGAGCTATCCCCCACCTTCCCAACCTCTATGATGCAATGAGGCCACGCGCATGCGCCTTACTCTTGACGCCAACTCATCCATCGACCGTGCTGTTTTGCCGTCTTTATGCCATCATCGCCGCTCCCACTAGTCATGATTAGAAATAATTAATTTATATTTATTATTTTTTATAGTTCAAGTACTTCCATGATATCTTAAATTTACAATTCAATTAAGTTTAAATAAATTTCAATAATTTACATTAAAACAAATAACGTAAAAAAAGTTTTACGAAAAGAAAGTGCTAGTATCTAAAATTTACTAGGAGTATATTATCTATATTTACGATTTAAAAGAAATAAATTTAAGAACATCAACTTATCCAAACTTAGAACGCAGGCGGATCCAAAAACAAACCAAAATTGAGAAATAAGGGAAGGTATTATCTCCTTGAAATGTATTGCCCTCAAATAATAGTCCCCTCAAATCTTATTTTTTTTCTCGTAAATTTCTCGTAACAGTTAATAATTTATATAATTAATTATTTAATAATAACGATACTAATCTTTTTGTAAAAAAAAACGCACACACACAGCCCGCCCGCGTATTAGACAAAAATAAAAGAAGAAGAAGAAGAAGAAGAAGAAAAGCAGTGATGCCGCCCTCCGCCCGCAACCAACGGCGATCCATTCGCTTTCTCCGCACAAACAAAAATCACACTCCGCGTGTGACTCCGTCTCTTCAACCCCGCCACGTTTCTTCCTCGCTCGCTTTCTCCGCCGCCCTTAATTAGTTGTCCCCCCGATCCGGCACCTGCTTTGCCTCCCAGTCAATCATAACCACACGCGCGCGCGCGCACATCCATTCATTCTATTTTTAATTTCGTTTGCTTAATCTCTGTAAGTTCTTCCCGGATTCTCTTCGCCTTTTGGATTTCGTTTGTCTCGTTGTGTGTGCGTGTGTATGTTTTTTGGTTTCGCGTCAGTTTATTATCAGCCATGTGATCTGCAATTGCAATCTATACATGTGCTTTTCTTTTGTTCAAAATTGTGGTTGATTTGTTGTATTGCTGCATGCCAGGGGGGATTTGAAATGGCTGTTTGGGATGAGACACTGGGGATGCTGCGCTTGTTCACTAGTTCCTGACTGCCGCTGTTGTATTTTGTTGCAACTTGGATGCAAATTTGTTGGAGTGGTTTGCTGCGTGCTTCTTCTCTTAGCAGCCGTGTTTTTATTTTTCATTCTTTTGGAAATGAGTTGAGGTGCTTCGCGGCTTATTTAATTCTCTGTTTCAGGGGGTTGTTTATCTTCTTCAATAAATATGGCACGAGGCAGTCACTAATTTGTGTGAAAGAAATAAATGAAGTCAACTTACAGAACTGTGCCGGACAATAATGATGTGGGTAACAGGACGGGAACCTCAGTCAGCAAGAATTGCTCACTGGGTTTAATAAAGATAGTCACTTTTGTCGTTATTTTCATTGCCGGTGTAATTTTAGGGTTGACGGCAGGTGTAAGCCTCACCCATTATGTAAGGTCTCCAGTTGAGTTTTTCTTTCCTACATCCCAATATTCTGTACTCTGCAATACAGAAGGTTGCTTAAGCTTAACAAAGTTTGTCAGCCCTGGGAGCCTGATGCATGACATGACTGACGAAGAGCTGTTTTGGCGTGCTTCAATGCTGCCAAAGAAATTAGAATATCCCTACAAGAGAGTTCCCAAGGTGGCTTTTATGTTTTTAACTCGCGGGCCTTTGTCTCTATTACCACTCTGGGAAAGGTTTTTTCTAGGCCATGAAAATTTTTTCTCCATCTATGTGCATGCACTTCCAGGATATGAGCTCCATGTTGAAAAAAGATCTCCTTTTTATGGTCGCCAGATTCCTAGTCAGGTGAGTTTTATGGAAAAAATGCATGACACATTCTTTCTACCGTTCCTTACTGGAGAGACTAACTTTGGAAAAGGATTTTATTGGAGGGCTAGAACTATGAACAAAAGGAAATGGATAAGAAATGACAATGCCATCTAATATACATTTGAAATGAGGAGAAAATTCTGTCTAGTTCCTTATTTTTAATTATAAGTGCAGTTTGTAGAATTTCTTGTAAGTGGATGCTCCATATGATTCAGAGTACAGGTTCTTTGGTACTTCGACGTGAAAAGAAGATAATGATAAGAAATGCACTTACATGGAATTTGCATACTATTATTCAATTTTTATCTTTCACTGTAAAAATGATTTGTTTAACAAAATGTTTTTTAATGAAGAATTTCATTTTATTACTTGTAAGTCAGTTAGATGTTTCCTTGTTTTATTTTAAACTAATATTTTTGTACTGGAATTTACATTCTCTTATAAAATATACTTCATAATTAGCTTTTCTACATTGCTTGTCTTTCTAATGATTTTGGTTCTATTCTATATAATTGTTTACGCTGGATTTGTTTAAAACATAACGTCTTTTTTAACTCTTACAAACGAAAATGTTTGTTTCAAGCTGAAGTATCTGGTGAGTTTGGTGTCTCACATTCTAAAAATTGGACATGTAATAAATTTTTGCAACTAGAAGTTCTGACATCTGACACAGATTCTCTTTTGCTCAGGCTGTTCACTGGGGATCAGTTGATCTTGTGGATGCAGAGAAGCGACTTGTAGCCAATGCATTGCTCGACTTTTCAAATGAGCGCTTTATTCTTCTCTCCGAGAGCTGCATTCCAGTGTATGACTTCCCTACTGTCTATAAATACCTCACACTCTCAACTCAAAGCTTCGTTGAGGCTTATGATGATCCATCTCGTTATGGAAGAGGTCGCTATAGTCGGTCCATGCTGCCTGACATCAGACTCAAACATTGGCGCAAAGGTTCACAATGGTTTGAACTCAATCGCGCTCTGGCTGTCAATATAATAGCAGACACCAAGTACTATGAGCTTTTTAAATGGTACTGTAAGCCTGCTTGCTACCCTGATGAACATTACATACCAACATTCCTTAACATGTTTTATGGCTCCTTAAATTCTAATCGGACTGTCACTTGGGTGGATTGGTCGAGAGGAGGTCCACACCCAGCGGCATTTGGAGCCGCTGATATCACGGAAAAGTTTATCACGGATATAAGAGATGGCAATGGAACTATGTGTATGTACAATTCCAAAGAGACAGATGTTTGTTACCTTTTTGCGAGGAAGTTTGCAGCGAGTGCATTGGAGCCATTGCTCAACCTCACCGCAACACTCTTGAAATTTTGATAATAATTTTTTTCATCATAAAAAATAAAATAAAATATAAAATGCAGTCAATATTTTTCTCATGTCCTATCCGTCTGTTGTAAATTACTAGGTGATTTTTTTATTTTTTATTTTCGTCACTGCAACTTGAAGTATATGTAGCTTTTTTTTTTTCTGTACAATTGGAGGATAAAAAATTATCAATTGGTTAAGTATATGACGTTCTAACCAAAAACATACCGTTATTGATACCATAACTTCTATGAGGAAGCCTTACACTCATAATTGACTAAGATTTTGTTGTTCCTAAGCAGTTTTTATCACATCTCAAAGTCGCAGGGTTTTTTTTCACATCTCTAAGTCTCAGATTTGCTCATGAAAGCTTGCCGAGCGAGTCAAAATATTATCTTTCCTTGCTGAAGGAAGCTTTGCAGGCCTTTAAAAAGATACAAACAAATCAAGATGCTAAAATCTAAAATTAGTTGCTTCAACAAATGTTACATTTACCAGATTAATCATCGTATAATTTTTTCTGTTTACAATCAGCACCACATCCAAACTTTGTACGGTGGCTCTACTTTGTACAAAACCCCAAGTGCTCCATTCAATCGAATTGAGGAAATGGTAAGAAAGTGCTTGGTAGGAACATTGTTTCTTCATTCACAGGAATGATCATCTGCAATGTCCAAACATGTCAACTGATTTCTGCAGTACATAATTTATCTTGAACCTTGCATTGGGACAGGACATTCCTTAATACGCGACAAAAGGATAGGAATTTCTTCAAATACAATGTCAAAACGCTCCTTCGACTTTAGTGATTCCGATATCAAAGTTGACATCATAGATTGCAAAGCTTGGACTTTTCCAGCATGCTCTCCCGATGTAGAAGAATTAACACTACAAGGTACAGCATGTACTCGGCGCCACCGTATGGGTAAATATCTATCTGGTAACCGGAAACAGTTGACTGTTGAAAGGACACGAAGAGCATGACGGCATAAGATCCCTGTAAATTCAAATTGATGACAACTGCAAGTAATCAGCTCCTCACTCGGATTCCATTTGACTTTGCGGCCACCTTCCATCTTTGTGTGATGCCTAACAAGGTAACAACCTTCTTCAATTACAAAAGCAGCATAACGTGCGGCCAGGACAAGCTCATCTTGAAGTTTACAGAAAGCGTAAGGGGTTAGAACTGTGGCAGCGTGCGATTCCATGGGTGCTCCAGTTTTCAGAGAGATGCTCTGAAGATTTAGTTGCATGGTCTGTAGCTCCCCAGGCTGATCCTTGAAGTCAACAGCCACAGCAACCTAGAGAAAAATGACAGAATCGATAAAAAAAAATGCACTGTGATAAACAACTTCCATTTTTTACTACAAATTAAATGATCAACGGAATGAATTTGGGATTAGCAATAGGTATTCAAAGCCATGGACAACATTTAAGACATGAAAATATACATCTCAATTTTGCAGTTTCTGACAGCTAAAACAGGAAAAATTCAGAGTTTTTGGCCAAATTGGTACAATGTGGGATTGAAAGCAGCAGAGAGAAGAAACATACTTGTTCAATAAAGTGCGACAAACGGGTTTGTGCACTTAAGAACTGTTGAATAAAAGCATTGATTGATTTTGACTGACTGGTTGCAGTCATTCCAGCAATGAAGTGGCTCCGAAGGAATGGCAACGCCCAAAGTTCCTTAACAGAATACAAGCTTGCAATGTGTCTATTTGCGTGGAGCCCAAATGCATTAAGCATTGACCTCCATCCAAGTTCAAAGTCATCTACAGACTCCAAGCTGTAAAGCCTGTGAAACTCAAGCTTCCACTCATTGTATCTTTCACGAAGAACAGCACTAAACCATGATGGGAATCTTGTGACAATCAACCAAATGCATAGTGCATGCTTTGTGTTTGGCATTTCAACAGCTATTGCGTCTTTCAAGCATAAGTTTTGATCTGTCAAAATAGTCTGTGGCGCCTTCCCATTCATGAATCCTAGAAATGCCTGTCAATATATACAAGTAGTTTCTATAGTTTGCAATCAGTAATATTGTAAGAAAGCTGACTGAATAGCAATATAAAATAAAAACAACAATGTGAAAACACAAGTGTAGAGTTTAGGACATCATGAAAGAATGAGAGCATTAATAGTTTTGCTAGTAAAATGCAATTCCATACATTTTCCGAGTGCCTACCGAAATAAAACTATACTAGAAGAGGTATATGGGTGCTCAAAATTCTTTTTTTTTTCCAGAAAATTATCAACACACAGGATTGAAACCATTACATTAATTCGTATAACTTTCTTGAGATCAGGCGTGATCTGAATTTTGCTCACAAATGCTAAACCAAAGAATAATATTATTTTAAGCCAAAATTACTTATAAATTGCTCTTCAATGTTTTGCTCTTAAATCAAAAAAGAAAAAATTTAAATAAAAGGACACTTTCAGGATTGATTACCTTTAAAGCCCATGAAAAAGAACACGAATTCTCCTCTCGCAAGAGAACACAGCCGAAAAAGCAAGGCATTCCATAATTATTCAGACCAACCCATACACCAAGGGGCATGTCAAAGGCAGTGAGACGATGTGTGGTGTCAAAAACAACAGCATCACCAAAAACTTCATATGCTTGGATAGATGATCCATAGGACCACGCAATATTTTCCAATTGACCATTCATATCCACAGTAAACTCATATCTAAAATTCACGTTTTTATCCTGAATACTTCTGCACATTTTAAGAAAGTCAACACTTTCGTCCTCTTGATCAAGTTTTCTAAATGACTGAAGCAGGTTCCTCACATCCTTTTCTGTAAATGGTAAGTAGCCAGGTTCGACACATTTCTCTAATTCCATCAACCTCATCATTTGCTGAACAGAAATCCCTGTTTTAGCAAACAGTAAGATCCTACTTTTGTCACCTTCAGATATGGTGCGATAGGCAGGGAGAAAGCGCACTTGATTAGGTTCTAAGAGTTCATGGTTATGATGATTGGCAAATCCGGTGACCCGCCATTCTGCCATCCCCATCTCCATTACTTTGCTGATTCGCAAATATGCTTGGCATCCGCATCTAGAGGATTTTCTGTTCCTCTGAGGCTTACTCTCACTGGGTGGTGCTTTCACGGGTGTATTTCCAGCCCGATGACAAACAAAATATCTTCGTGTTAACCCTTTACCTACACCATCTTTTCCTTCAGTCCGATGCCTTCTAATGGAGAAGCCACACTTTTTTGCAAACTCACTGTAGAACTCATAGGCTGCATCATGGCTCACAAACTTTTGCCCAATGAATGGCAATGCATTGTTTGATGTTTCTAATGATAGACGAGTCTCCTCTGGCGACTCATCAGCACTGCTAGTTTCATCCAAGGAGAATGATCTCTGGTCAGAAGGATCACCATACGCATCCAACAAAACCTCGGCTTCTTCAGCCATACAATGTGGCAGATCGGAATGGGACACAGAATGCGCGAGGTAGCACCTGCATTAGCATTCCTCTTTAAAATTACCGAACAAGAGTTCAACCATCAAATGTGATGCAAACATAAAAAGGGGGGGGGGGGGGGGCCATGTCAAACAAATAGTTTATATTCACCTACAATAGCAGGAAATTCGTTTTCTATTTCATCATTTCTAATCAAACTGTATATTTCAAAAAAAAAATCTATCTTCTGCATCACAGAGTCTCGACCATTTCTCTGTGTAAAACAAAGGAACAAAAAAACCCAAATGTGACACAAATTATTAAAAAAAAAAAACTCCTGGAACATGAACAGACACCCAGTTTTTACAAAGATTAGCTGCATCAACAAACAAAACAGAAGAAAATAGAAGGGGCAATGGAAAAGGGAGGACCTTTTCATACTGGCGGGTGGAATGAGGGGCAGACGTGGATTTCCTCCGTCGAGACGAAGAGTGACGGGGAACTAGGTCGCCACCATCACCATCCCCTTCTCCTTCTTCTCCTTCTCCGTCTCCTGTGGCTTCGACCTCCTCGTTGACCACAGTATGTAATTGGCAGAGCGATCGGACCCATCTGCTCCATCTTTTCGTTGTTTTCGTGGTGAATTCATTACGAATAAACCCCAACTAGGTCCATGGATTAGGGTCGTTAGTTGGATGAATCGAGCTGAGTCTTGGTTCCAACTCGGATTATATGCAATAAATTCATTTCATTATTCTTACTAATACTTGGATTGATTTGAGTGAAATTTGGAATACGTTAATTTGTTTCTATATTGATGCTCCTTGTTCAAGAAAAAAATAATATGATTGTATATTTAAACAAAAAAATAACTTAAGATTGTTATCAAGTCATTATTGTTTATTATTTTAATTAGTGTTTTTGCGTTAAATGCAATAAATCCGTCCAAGTCTAACTCTTTACGATTTCCTGGACGAACCAAATTGATGATACAAAAGCCGTAGCTTGTTGTTTGACTTCAAGTTGAACTCTAATCAAACTATGAGACGAGTGAAACTTAATGGGTTTTGAACAGCCCCCGAGATAACCTGAATTCGTGAATTTAATGTGCTATTCGATGATAAGATAGGTATTAAGTGCGACTTAATAGTTAATAGGTTTAGAGATTCATACTTTTTAGTTTTCATGGTTGATAAATTAATTTTCTAACGGTAGTAAAATTTGAGTTTAAAAAAAAAGTTAAGAGAATGACAGACAACTCTGACCTTGTGATGGATTAAATGGTGAGCAGGTTTTAGATGGCATGGAATGCGAGTCTCTGCTCTTAGAGAATTAATTTAAAAAAATGGGCAATTAACAAGGACATCTTTAGCAAATGTCATTAGCCTTTTTATTTCTTTCGAAATACTCAAAGAGACGTCCCGTTTAATGACTTTTTGATCGGCCTTGAGATTAACAAGTCTCATTGGCCACATGAAGCAATCTGGACAAAACGCAATATATCAGCCAATGCATGGGAACCATATGGCCTCTTTTTGTCCCCTGGTAAAATGCGTCGGTGCGCCATGCAATCCATTCCTTGCGATATTACACCGCCCCGTACTCTCCCCTTCTAGATTTATACAATCAAATTTCTTTTTAATATTTTTTTCATTAAAAAATATATATCATACAAATAATTATTATTAGTTACAATTTAAATCGGCTTTAGAATGACATCTAATTAGATTTTATTGTCATTATTATTATTATTATAAAGGTTTATTTAAATTGATTAGAATCTTCGAGGCGAACTAGATTTTTCAAATCTTTTATTATTCTCATACGGGCTAGTTGCTGCTTGCGCATTTTCCGTACGAAATCTATAAAATATATTTACCAAATTTTCCATACTCATCATCTCTCGCTGTCTCTTATCTCAAAATAATTAGACATTGTCACCTACACCTTCGTAGAAACCTCACATGTTTAAGCACTCTACAAAATGAACACCAACTTTGCAACTCATCCTTCTGAGTTCTGATGAATGTGGGAGTATCATTACAGGGTTCGGTCTAGACCATCATTCTAATGGTTGCTATAACCTAGTTAACAATGATCGACCCAACATAGCATCGGAGACATTTTTTGCCAATGCGCGCTAAGATCTTTGTCATATATACATATATAAGTTATTTTAGCACTGTTTAGCGAAGAAGATCGTTTAAGCAAATTACTTCACTCGCACCATGGCCCCCTCCCCACACTTTCACTTTAAAATTTGCATCGAAGAAGCCTTTTGCTTTCCAGACTCAAATATTTCAACGGAAACGGTCCTTGTACATCCCCATTAGGATCTTTGTAGTGCCAAATATGCCGGTCCTCATCATGGCCATCATTTTCCTCATCATCGTCTATCTCAATAACCACAATGCTATTCCTATGTGTATGTATGTCATCTGTTTCACCAGTATTCATCACCACATCTTCCTCGGCTTGCATCTGCCCAATTTCTTCTCCTGTATCATCAAGAATAAACACAGTGAGTTGTGTAAACCTGAATCTCAATCTCATAATGTAGTTCATAAGCCAAAACCTCAATGTACATTTCAAACCTTCTTCAAGATGCAGTCCATAACAACTATCGCCTTGCATAAAAAATGCACATTAAAAAAGAAAAAGTAGTTGGAAAGAGATGTCTCCGACAAAGTTGTTGTACTGACCTTGGTTTTTACCATTACCAATTTCAGATGCAGCTGTTTCACAAGGCCCTACTCAGACACAAAGAAGTCCATTCAATTTAGCAAAAAAGGGGATATACCAAACAGATACCCTTTTTTTTCCCAAGCAAACAGATACCCTTTTTTTTCCCAAGCAAACAGATACCAATTGACTAGGAGAATTCAACACACAACAAAAAGTTCCATCGAAAAATAGAAGAAACTAGTCATGAATACAAGATACATATAATAACTGACTTGTTTTGCCACAAGAGTTTTTTCATGTAATTATAGTCCTCCGCCAACAACAAGTATGTACATACTAATGATTTTATCTAGTTCCATTGACGCTACGCTGACTGTAGTTTAAAAAAATTCTTGAATTTATGAAATATCTAAATCAACAAGTCTCACCACTACAAAAGTTGACGTGCCTTATTCACAGTAAATTTCATAACGTTTTATTCTTTATTTTCAATATTTATATTTAGCTAGTTTCATGAAATTAATTAATATTAGATTCCTATAATATCAATCTTTAAATAAAAGTTACTCCACCATAATACAGTTAACTAATGTAAAAAAACAAATTCTTGGTCAGCTCTGAGGCCCTCCATCTCTGTTCAGCCATTTTAGGAGTACGAAATGTTAGTATCGATTTAGATCTGCAATGTATACAAAGTGACAAAGCCAATCAACACCCCTCAAACAGACCATCACACCCAAATTAACTTGATTATCTTGAGTGAAAATGACAAAACAGTAAAAATTCAGAAACCGAAACTAAGGTGCTATGGCATATTATCTTAAAACTCATTATTTCTAACATCCCTCGCATACAGTAACATCAGCCCAGATGGAAAACTTCCTTCATCCGCATGCACAAAAACTTCCTTCATCTGCTTCTTAGTCTTCCAATATATCATTAAATTTCTAACCTTGTCACACTGAATGAGAGCCTGAGATTTAGTTTCAGACACTAAATTATCAAACTAGATTAAGTTTCAAAATCATCAAAGTGCATGTTTGCACTTTTTTTCTGTGAACATGCAAGGACAACTTAAAATCTCATAAGACTACAAAATGTACTATTTAGCAAGTATACATGACATGGAAATCACAAACATGTGAATAATGGTGATGCATCTGATTTTCCATTAAAGGTAGCCACCATCTCGTTTTCTGGATATGCTATTAAAGTTTCCTCAAAAACCATAACCCTTTCAATCTCTGCAAAGAAAGAAACTATTATAGCATATATCATACGTTTTTGCAGCAGATCTCAACTAGACACTAAATAAATTCAAATTTCCTTGGAATTGGTAAAACCTTAAATATATCAGAGCATCATCTTCTGTTATGTCTATCGAAGATTATTGGAGTATTAACTTTCCCATTCATCATCTTGTGCTATGTCATTATCTTGCTTTCCTGCAAAAGATAGACTTGAAGTTAATAGCTTAACGCTACTTTAAGGGATTCCAGAGCAGAGAGAAAACAAATCTCTTTGTCAAATTAATAAATTTTAGCTCATAATAAACCACCATAAATGAGATGAAAAAGAATAAACACTAGCCCATCTTAACTTAATAAACCACTAAAAGTGAAAATGAAGAATAGATTTTAGCCCATAGAATGATCAAGAAATGATGGCTTTAGCATCCTGAAAGGTAATTTTCCAGCAATACAAAGAACTATTGATCAATTTAATTAAAGAAAAAAACACTAAATTTAATTAGAAAATAGTGTAAAAAACATTTACACACACCGGAAGCCCTCAAACCGTCCCTAACCTATGGGATCATTTTTTTCAGGAGACAGAAAGAAGTCTGGCATTTTTAAATGCACTCAACAAAACCAAGAAAAATTTCAAGCCCTATCATCTAACTTCATCCATGATTTCATATCAAGAAATGCACCTTGAACCAAGTAACAACAGATAAGACTTGCAAAACTGCAAGAGAAGGTTGACTTTTAACTAGAAAGAAAGGAATGCTTACTATTCTTGTCCATAAAACACCCATTCTTGGAACAAACAACCCCCAATCTACTCAATTTTATTTACACTCTTGACAACTTAAAAATGCCAGTAGAACATGAATTTGAAAATAATGTAGGAATTTAATGCCAGAAAGCCTTCACCAAATTTAGGAACTGAACTTCCTTCACTAAGGTAAGATCTACCTTGGTTGTGGTGCACATATTCATCATGGCATGTATCGTCTTCAAACTATATATCAAGATTTGCCTCAACTCTGATAAATTCCGCCATCAGTCGAGACCTCTCCTCTGAAGTTTCAAGCAAGTCTTTTCTCTCCCCGTATTCATATAGTGTACTTATACAGAAATGAAGGAATTGACAATTTTGAACAATAAAATATAGAACTAATCAATTAATCAAAATGGCTCTCTAAATAATCCCAAATAAGCATTTTTGGGACCACAAAACGTTAATTCCACCAGCAGGATGCACGTGACATGCATTTTAGTCAATTACTTCCTACCATCCAGAAAAATTTCTTATTGCATAACCATGTAGAAGCTGTCAAACCAAGCATACAGGACAAAAAACAACTCAATGAGTGCAGAAGGATATTCTCGTCAGTGCCCTTTTCATTAGCTCTATCAATTTGATTTTGTAATAATGAGAGTTCCTGATCAATCCACTAGGAACAAAAACAAACAAAATTTTTAGAAGAACGTTTACAATTACAATAAGATAATAATACAAGTTAAACAAGACCGAATACTTGCTCCGTGTTATTGCTAGAACATAAACTATAGCTATAAAAGTAAGTTGACCAAATTTGATGAATGGATGCATTTCGAACTAAGGATCCTGAATGCAGAAGTATGAAAATTGGTATCACATAAAATATACTAAACTGTCAAAATATTTCAAGATAACAAAATCCAAATGAACAGCATGCATTGTATGATTGTATCCATGTTAGGAGAGGTAGGAAAAACTTCCCAAATCAAGGTAAAAATATTCTTCTGAAAAATAAAAGCAGCCCCCACATTCCAGGTCCTAATACATAGGCAAATACCTGTCTTCTTAAATCTCAATCGTCTAAACGACTACTGTTCAGCTTTTTTTAAAGTCATGAAGCTCTCTTCAAACATCATTACTCTTACAGTAAAGCTACTCTTATGGACACCTAAATCTCCAATTGAGTTTGTCGTCATGAAGCATCTTCAACAAGGCATCAACTAACTCAATAAGTACAATTTGTTGTCATTGCTCTTATCTTATCTGAGACGAAAAAGGATAATTGTTGGTGCAGAAAAGGTGTTCAACCAAAAAACTTCACCCAATTTTTCTAGTAGTGACTATATGCTTTTTTGTGAAGAATAGCAAAAGAAACAGTCTTCATAAATTAAGAAGCTGATGAACAATAAATTATTTTCATATTATTACAAGAAGATTATTGCAGCTAATGATGCCCTTGGGGAAAAACTAAGAAGCAAATCAGCATTACTTCTTACTCATGATGATATCATCCTGAGGAGCTGGCTGTTGGATAATTTTCATTGTAGAGGAATTTTTCTAATATATTAAAAAAAAAGAATAATCCTTTTGGTTAGAGTAGCAGTTATAAAAAAAACCCAATAAAAGTAGATACAAAACCGGGAGTGGAAAAGATAAACCACGATCAAGAGGGAAGCAACAATGCAATAAATTGTTTGAAGTCTAAGATTAGGTTAATAAGAGTTCAATATATGGCCTAAAGGTGAAAGATGTCTGAGATCTTAAATGGAGGGAAGTAATATTTTTTTGTAAATTTTATTGTATCCTTGGAACTGAAAAACTTTTTTTATTGAAGTCCTCAAATTTGCTGCATAATCTAGAAACAGTTATAAATTTTAAAAACCAGAGCACCCAAAATTTAAAAAAAGTGAAAATCACATGGTTGAGGGCTGGCATTCTTACTGAACTAATTTACCAAAATATTGTCATATAAAGTCAGATAAATTTGAAGCCAGAGTGCAGGTTAAGGTTTAATGGACATACATGATCTATTATGAACTTGCGCAAGCTTTGAGCTTTACTTTCAAGTTCTGCCTGCCAAAAGAGAAAAAAATGCAAAGTAAACAAAATGAAATTTAAAGATACCAAGTTAACGATAACCTCCTAATAGAAAGAAAGGAACTCAAAGAAAAAAAAAACAACAAGAAAGCATAACCAAGCCAATCCATTTCAAGAGCATCTTTCCAATTAAAAGAAAGGGTAGATCTTTCTGTTCTACATGCACTACCATCCTACAAATCACATTTACCACTGAAAGCCTTCTGACAAGACCTTGATTCACTCTCTGCTTCAAATCATCACATTCTTCCTGGCATTAAACAAAGAGAAGTACTAGAGTCAATGGTCAAAAAATGACGAAAAAAAACATCCCTCAAAATTTGTTTTATTTAACAAAACTGTCTAATTTTTCCATCTGCCTCTCGTGCATAACGCATCGTAAAAACTTAGTTAGAGGATGTACAATATAATTGATTTTTTATCCAACCTCATCAAAATCACCATCCGAAAGCATGGTAATCCGGGTGTCATTCATGGCATCAGAAGCTCGCAAGACAACAAAACATGCAAGAACCCTCACCAATCTCATCTGTCTTCGAAAGCCTCTCCACACCTACAAAAACACAAATATAGCCAAAATCAACTCATATGCGCAAACCCTACATTATTAGAACACTACTCGCGACTTTGTACCAACAATACCCATAACCAGAATTTGAAGCGCATAAAGGCATTTTTTGCGTGGATGGAAGTTGATAACTCTTTAAAAGAGTTATTATTATTTATATTTTATGTTGAATTTTGTCGTGTTTCAAATTGTTTTTATTTAAGTTTTATTAATTTAAGAATTTATTATTTATTACTAATAATGTGAGAAATCATTGTGATTTTGGTGTAAAAAGTGCTAATTAATATTGTTCTATCAAGGTATAAGAGTTTACAGGCGATCCAGAATGAAATTGGGAGAGAAATCAGGCGAAAAAGAAAATTTTAGATGGACCGCACTGTAGCAACTCGGGGTTGGTTACTGTTCATCAGCCCCGTCACTATTTAACCCGGTCGTTACAGTAACAGCGACCCGGGTACTACAGCGACCGGGTCTTGTTGTATGGTGGGCCCCATTTGAAATCTCTGGTTGGATTATTTATAAAGTAAATCAGGGTTTTATAGGGGAGAGAACAACATTAGACGGCAGAGAGCGACGGCTCGAAAGACAGGGAGAGCAACGACGAAGGAATTGGATCAGAAGACGAATTAGCTTTCTCCAAAAGAGTTTTTCTTTATTCTGATTTATTTTTCTTGTAATTAATGCTGTCTTTCTTATCATACATGAATTTCTTGTGTTTATTTGAATATTCTATGGAGTAAATTCTTTTCTAGGATTTTCAATGAAACTTAGTGCATGGATTAATAAAGGTTATTAATTT
>JAVDBV010088606.1:0-10842 GCA_032619315.1 Piper longum | reverse complement strand
AACTCTCCATGCAATTTTATGAAAACCAAGCCTACTGTCTATCTAAAGCCTCCAAGGAGGGTTGAGATCCACTTTTGTAAAGTCTATATGTGATAGCCCAATGAATACTTTGAAATTATTATATAACAATTTAGTCAATCTTTTGGGACCGAATTGGGGTGTTACAGACAACCCACGTCCATGCCGGCTCCACGAATATATCAACCGTTCCACATGTCCACAAAGCAATCCAATAAGGGTAAACCAACACTAAAAACCATAAAGCAAAGGTTTAAATTTTACATAGGAAATATGGAACATGAAAATGCATTATTTTAATTAATGCATGCTAGCAAGCGAAATGATGATACATTAGAAACACTATTAATTTGGTAGTCATGATCCACATGATATCACTGTCTATTTAGGTACACGCCACAAAGCATGACAAAACAAAGGTTTCTTGAAGATAAAAATATCGGTTTAAATTACGACAAGTGGAATTTAGAGTGCTACTATTTCTCTCACAATGATAGTATGTATTTATAAAATTTTGCCTGATGTACATTTACGTGTATAAGTGGGGTTACCCATATTGTTACCTGGTGAATAAATCTATCAAGAACGAAAAGTAGTAAGAGCCTTAATAGTTTATATATTATTAGATATCAAAGCCATGTCAATTTACGTCGGGCAACTGTATTTATCCTAAATTTTATTTCAAGTTGGCTAAAATTACCTATTTATGCGTTTGATGAAAATATATAAAAAATTATTTTTTACATATATTTGATTTGGCTAAAATTATATATTATGCTTAATATATTTATGTGGAATAATAAACATGAATTATAAATAATATGTATACCAAATTAATCTCAATCCGTGGAAATGAATTGATATATTTAAGGTCACCTCACGAATTGACGATTTATTCACAATTCTTATGAATGAAAAAACTGACCATTCATAATGTAACCTCACGCTGGCTCGTTCTTTCTAGAACATTGTCTTATTTTGTAAAAAGTACTTATATTTATTTGTGCCCTACCAGCATGTCTACTTATAAAGACACAAATCTCCAACTTTTTATCATATTATAAGACGGGTCTTAACTGAAATATAACTCTTGATCAACTATCCAAGGCATTAATTAATTATCAATGTAAAACCTAGCTTTGGATTAGGATTTTATCCACTTATAGTTTTACCTAGTTCGAGCTAGTCTTGAGTCGGTCAATTGAGCACGAGCAAGACTAGTTTCGGATCATAAATATTAGGCTCACTTGGCCGTATAAGCATGTTATGGTGGCTGATATGCCTGACATGCAGATGATAACTTGAGACAGATTACACCAGATTATGTGCTATCATTGTATACAAGAGATATATATATAGTTTTTATGAGGTAACCGGTGTTGTAGGCCTAGGTGGTTCCTGACATACGTTTCAAACTTTTAAGGTATATCCTTTACATGTGTCATAGGGATTTTGGATCACATGATTATGCCCCTATGGACCCAACTTGATTGAGTCCTAAGTGTTCACCCGATTGAGTTGAATATTTGAGGCCCCTTTAGTATTCTTGTCTTGATTCCTGTGTATAATCTAATTTTTATGACTCAAGTCAGTTTTGACTTTGGATAGTTCCGATCCGAGCTTTTCATCCATATACATATTATATATATCCATCGGTGGGCTCCACTAGGCCACGAGTTGTCAGATGTTTAGATCGTGCCACATGGCAAGATCTGAGCCATCCACAACAGTCCTACTTTCACCATGTTATTTTTAAGTGATTTCCCATAATTTTTAGAGTTTGCACTCCTAGCACTGCTACCACTTCGGCTTACCACCAACGAGTTTATGGCTCCCCGGCCACCAGACCGGCATCCCTAGGACCGTCTTGCGATTGGCTTTTAATTCGTACCATTCGTGATCATCGGCGCCGCTGTAGTTGTCGCTAGTGACGAAGTTTTTCCAGCTGGTTTCCAGCCGGTCTTACCACCCATATAGATTACATTGATCAATATTTTCATTTTGAGACCAATCATGACCACCGCTACGGTATAGCCCATGGCTACGCTGCCACACTAGTGCGATTCCACCCCTTTTTTTGGCCACCACCATCATCTTCCTCGTCATCTGGGTTGTTGATCCTGACCGGTGGCGACCGCATCCATTCTTCCATTAGCATTTTCTAATGATGGGCTCTGCCCTCTCGTTGGACCCGTATACCTGCAATTGCATTCACTTGCCCATGTACGTGTTTGCCAGGTCGAGTCCTATTCACCCATTCGTGTCAACATCCTTGCCCACGTCCATTTCCATGTCATGCAGCCCAGACCAGCCCAGCCGACCTAGCCCACAAGTTTATTTGGCCGAGACCTAGTTAACTCGGCCGACCCGATACGGTTTAGTGTGTTTACCCGGTTGAGCTAATTTTTTATTGTTTGTCGACCATTTTCGGTATTCGAGAACCCCTATATTAGTTTAGATGTGTATTCACCTTATGTAGTATATTTTGATATTATGATTGATTTTATTTATTTATTTATTTGTTTATTTATTCATTATTGTTTATTCTTTTTATTTAGATGTTTGTCGTATATGGTGAGTGTTTATGTGATGATTTATTATTATTATCGATATATTTACTTATTAATTTTAATATTATTCATGTTCATTTAATTGTATGTGTGTGTGTGTGTGCGTGTGTGTATGTGTGTTTATTTATTTATTTATTTATTTATTTATTTGTGGAATTATCAATTTGTTCATTGCATGTATGTTATTATTTATTTGTATATAATTGTGTATTTTGAATAGGATAACTATGATGACTATGATATTATTATTATTCATGATTAACTAAAATTAACTATTTATTTATTATGTATTTATTTATCTATTTATATGTTTACTAAAAAGAGTATATGTGATATTTACTCATGTTTAGCAGTGTATTTATATAGTATATATTATTAATATTTTCTAATTATAGTATTGATTATTTTCATGTATTTATTATTTATCTATTTATTCATGAGTGTATGTATTTATTTATTTATTATTTTTAATAGTTATTTCTATTATTATGTCTTGATTTGCATATTGTATGATTAGTTGTAGGTTTATTTAACGGTCTTCTCTGTTAAAATGTACTGATGATATAAGCACATACCACAAGCATGCATCATATTGAGATGTCAATATTTTACTTAACAATGGGCTTTGATGTAGGTTTTAGAGTCCGAGCTCACCGTAGAGGAGACGTCACGCTTGGAGCTTGGACCATAGGTCCATTAGGACTCTTCTCACATTTTATCGTTACATTATATTGTTGATTTGATTTCTAGATCACAAGACGTGTTTAGTGACTATTTTATTGAACCCCATTTAACACGGGCCATTTAAATATATTTTACTTCCATGATTAATAACCCTCAAGTAAAAAAAGATCCACTGCAAGTTGCACCGCAACCTTTGGGCCTATTATACAAATCCCTTCCCATGCCTATATATAATTTTCTTGAGTTTCAGGTGATATGTGAGACATGGGAAAACTGACTACCGCATCTTGAGATAAGGTGTGTGTTAGTCAAAGTAGGCTATGGATTTAGTGTGCGTCCATTCCATTTCTGAAGGATTATGATAACTCCACCTTTGAGTTCCACAAACCTAGAGAAATGTGGAGGTTGAAGGGTACTACAATATAGCACGTGTATAGACTTGTGGTTTCAAAGGGTACTAAAAATACATGTTTGAGAGTACTCATCCTTTGTACTTAGGGCTAGGAGTGATATGGAGGATGTAGAGGGCTCAAAGAAAGAAAATGATGTTCCCGCGCAAGGGATAGATTATTGATCAAGTCCTATAGACTAGCAACTTTAGACATGACTCGACTCGATCACGACATTTCCAATCCGGTTCTTAGGTGAACCGAAATCGAGGTGTTATAATTTTAGCATCAAAACCATGTCTTGATCGATTGAGATGTAAGATTTTTGTTTTGAGACAAGTGTGTGGAGCTGTCTTTAGCCAAGCCGACATGTATTTCTTTTATTTTTTTTGGATTTTAGATGTTGTACTTAGTTAGACCTGAGCAGTGGATATAAGATCATGATTTTAGTAGATGCTAGCGTGGATCTGATTGACATGTCATGATAGGCTCAGAGACATGCATTTACTTTTTTTGTGCTAGAGATTTGTGCGACTAAGAGTGTCTACATGTTCAGTTAGCTAAAGTTGAGTTGGATGGTGACTGAGAGTACCTAGAATTTTGGCGATTACACTAGAGCACTTGCCTGTCTTTCTCAAGTCTCCACATGAGTCCTTTCTTGGGATATGGTGTACATCGCAAGACAGAGTTATAAGTGATAGCACAAGTAGGTGGCTTGGAGTATGGAGATACTCATGGAATTACGTGACACATGAGTAGAGACCATTTAGTACCTTAAACAGATCCATTAGGCATAGTCCAAGGTCTACCGTGGAGAACTTAAACCTTCATATAGATCATTATTGATGGAAGATGTGGTTATGCTAGTAGATCCACTTAAGCACTTGGAGAACTGATGAGAGTTTGGAGTAAATGACTTGGATCGACCACTTCCAAGAGATAACAGTGGATGAGGATGAGTAGCAAACTGGATCTACAGTCCCATGGACACTCCACCACCTCCCCCTCTTCTACTAGTGTATGTCTATCAAAATAGTATTGTTGTTTACTCTTCACTAGATAGAGGCATGAACACACTGAGGATGAGCGAGATTACCTTTGGCCATAGATAAGATAGTTGGCCAGATTTCAGTCGATCTATCAGAGCCAGATCAGTGATTTCTATTGAGAACCAGTCAGCGTTCATATGAGTAGCCACCCCAGATTGTACAAGATAAGTGCAAGCTCAACATTGAATCACCATCATATGTGTCATCATTGTGATCCAGATCACCTCTGATCAGGCATGCATGATTGGATAACCTAAGTGATTATGATAGCAGCTACCTTTGAAGAGATAGACACATAGAGGAAGACATGTCACAGATAGTAATAGGTTCATGAAGTACATGATCAGGATCAGACTTCAACATCTGAGTTGCACAACTGCCGTCCAAGTTGCATAACTACCATCCAAGTTGCCCAACCACCGTCCATGATGCACAACCATCGTCCGTGATGCACAACCACCGTCTGTGATGCACAACTTCCATTCGAGTGGGCAATTATTGTGAAAGCAAAGGCCAAGTAGTTACCTCACCCCACATGAGGACAACTACTTGAGGATGTTCTCAGCTTTGCACAGAGACAACATGTCATAGCATTCACATTAGAGTTGGGTCAGAGATTGAGGACAATATATACCTAAAGTAACATCATCCAGGCAAAGGAAAGTTAGGTTCACTGAGATTTTTTTAAAGAGATGACACAGGATTGACTTCACCAATCATCTTGCATACTATAGCCTTAACCTGACATCCTTAGGTTAGATGTGTATTGCAAGATAGTGTTAGTGACAATCGTATAGCATCATCAAATAGTGTTAATGACAATCTCATATGGATGCATGTGGACAGAGTCAGAGAACAATGCAGTGTGACCTCTAGATTGGATGGCCATAGTGGTCAAATTCTTCAATTGACTTGACAGTAGATGTATGGGCTAAAGGTAGGGTATACAGATTAGAGGATTAGTAGATGGTCAGACATGCAATGTGACTTCAACTAGCGAGAGCAGTTTGACTCATATTAGTGCCTTTGTCTTAGATGGTGGGTTTAGTGAGGGAGTAACCTTCAGGGAGACAGTGGTTTCCTGGTACTTCGCAAGCACGATTAGGTCCATACCTTGAGATGTATGATTTAGACTTTACCCCAAGTATAGGAGATACCTTCGCGGTCCTATTTAGGACTCACAGTGCAGGTAGATAATAACAGACTAGTCTAGAGGAGACAACTTCACCCAAGCTTGGGAACGACACAGATAGGGACTTCAGTCAGACCACACCATGCTAACCAAATAGAGGGACACCAGTGTATGCTCATCTTAACTGACAACTTTGCTTGAGAGTCTACCACAATGCTAGTAGTCATGTAAGTCAAGATTAGTGCTACAAATCGGTGCACGACGGCATGTCACACACCACTAAAGAACAGATGAGACACATCTCAAACCTCACTATGAGTCCCCGTAGACTCGAGGAGAGATAACAATTCTTTCAGTTGTTTAGAAGTGCTTGCCTAGTACGGTATCGAAAAACACGTGTCTCCTATTAGTTGATTGAATTAGAGTAACTTAGGAGCCGTCTCTAAGATTCTCCATTGATTGGATGTTCCATGGGTTGGTCATCTATGGCGGAGTCCAATCATGATAATCTTAGAAACATGTCCGTGGATCTACCCACATTTTTGAGTCACCCAGTATCCTATTTAGAATTTTATTGCCCCATTGTGACTAAGATGGGGACCCTCATTACATATGTAGTAGGATTTTCTCAGCTTAGTGCACTCTCCTAGCACACCCGATGTCAAACCACATGAGGCTGAGACACCTCCTAGTTAGAGCCCTCAAGTAGTGTGAACAATTTTCCATGAGAGATCCAGACTCTTTCCATGTGACAAGAGATGTCAAGTAGAGCCGAACTATTTTCACACTCACACAGATGGTTGAGATGAGCATACATTGACTAGTGCACACTCCACAGACCAGATGCAAACACGCAATACATGTACTTGTGGTCACGCCTCCATTCCATCACAGAGAGCCTTGTTCAGCAGCAGTTAGTGGTCATATAGATAGTTACGATTGTCATAACACATAATAGAATTATAGTAGCCATCCTTGTTCGATTATAGAACAGAGTGAGATATTTGACTTGGGACAAAGTTAGCAAGGACCTGATATGTGGTCCAGTTCCTCTTATAGGGAAACTTGAGAGATTGACATAGATTGGCGACAGTGAACTATAGAGCCCATTAGCATATACCATTATTTAGTATTATGGTCCACCATATGCTAGCAAGATGCACAAGGCACCCTAGTATACCCTCAAAACCTGAAGCAGAGTGCCTTGAGTCTACACGTAGTTAACCTATCACATTGATGAGGATCAGGGAGACATGAGTAGATGTTAGGCCTCATACCTCGCACCGACATAGTTTTTTCTGATGTAGTTTAGACTAGTACTCAGTAGTACTCTAGAGTACGTGCTCGACTACCCAGTAGACCCTTAAGGGTGAGCTAGACCCCATAGTTTGCAGTGACCCTATGATCTAGTCCAACGAAATAATTTGAACATGCATGGTCAGTTCACTGAGAAGATTCAAGCACCCCATTTTTTTTCATTAGCGGCAACTTAGCTCTTTACATTTTACTCTTCCGCGCTAATACTTTTGTCCACCATTTTTCCTACTAGTTAGTCGGATCACTTATTTTCAAAATGAAATTTATCCTGCACCGACAAGATGCGGTCAATTGACAATTATTAGCCAAATTCTTCTTTCCCCTTTGTCGGAGCCGAGGTCGGGATCTTTGCCGTCTCAATTTACATTGAATCACAGAATATCACGTAAATCAACACTTGCATTGCGACGGGAGGGGGACAACAACGTGGCTTTTGGAGCGGTGAGTCGAGATTGCTAAGTAGGCCGAAAGGGCCAAAGCACGTGCGAAGTGCTAAGTGTGAGCACGCGTGTGCGTTTTGTAACTTAGAATCGGCAAGGCGATCAAGAACATATAAGAGAAATCAGAGCGGTATGTTATAAATAGCAACAAGTTTCGGTAGCTTAGAATGTGGGACAAAGTTGTGTGAAGAAGGAAGGTTCCATGCGGGAAGAAAGAGAAATAATTAAGCTCCGCGATACAATTGTGTTGGGTACAATCATACCAGCACTAACGCACCGAAGTGAAGCCCTGTTTAGGCGAGATTAGTACTTGGATGAGTGACCTCTTGGGAAGTCCTCGTGTTGCACCCATTTTTTTTCATTACTGGCGATTTAGTTCTTTACATTTATTGTTCCACGCTAATCATTTTGTCCACCCTTTTTCCCGCTATTTAGTTGAATCACTTATTTTGAAAACGAAATTTATCCCGCACCGACAAGATGCGGTTAATTGACTATTACTAGCCAAATTCTTCTTTTGTCCACCCTTTTTCCCGCTATTTAGTTGAATCACTTATTTTGAAAACGAAATTTATCCCGCACCGACAAGATGCGGTTAATTGACTATTACTAGCCAAATTCTTCTTTTGTCCACCCTTTTTCCCGCTATTTAGTTGAATCACTTATTTTGAAAACGAAATTTATCCCGCACCGACAAGATGCGGTTAATTGACTATTACTAGCCAAATTCTTCTTTTGTCCACCCTTTTTCCCGCTATTTAGTTGAATCACTTATTTTGAAAACGAAATTTATCCCGCACCGACAAGATGCGGTTAATTGACTATTACTAGCCAAATTCTTCTTTTGTCCACCCTTTTTCCCGCTATTTAGTTGAATCACTTATTTTGAAAACGAAATTTATCCCGCACCGACAAGATGCGGTTAATTGACTATTACTAGCCAAATTCTTCTTTTGTCCACCCTCTTTCCCGCTATTTAGTTGAATCACTTATTTTGAAAACGAAATTTATCCCGCACCGACAAGATGCGGTTAATTGACTATTACTAGCCAAATTCTTCTTTCCCCTTTATCGGAGCCCAGGTCACGATCTTTGTTGTCTCAATTTACATTTAATCTCAAAATATCGCGTAAATCAACACGTACATAGCAACGGGAGGGGGATAAGGAGTTAGGTTTTGGAGCAGCGAGTCGAGATTGCTAAGTAAGCCGAATGTGCCAAAGCACGTGCGAAGTGCTAAGTACGAGCGCGCGTGTGCGTTTGGTAACTTAGAATGGGCATGGCGATCAAGAACATATAAGAGAAGTGAGAGCGGTATGTTATAAATAGCAAGCGAGTTTCGGTAGCTTAGAATGTGGGACAAAGTTGTGTGAAGAAGGAAGGTTCCATGCGGGAAAAAAGAGAAATAATTAAGCCCCGGGATACAATTGTGCTGGGTGCAATCATACCTGCACTAATGCACCGGATCCCATCAAAACTCCGAAGTGAAGAGTGTTTGGGCGAGATTAGTACTCGGATGGTTGACCTCTTGGGAAGTCCTCTTGTTGCACCCATTTTTTTTCAATAGCGGCGATTTAGTTCTTTACATTTTATTGTTCCGTGCTAATGATTTTGTCCACCCTCTTTCCCGCTATTTAGTTGAATCACTTATTTTGAAAACGAAATTTATCCCGCACCGACAAGATGCGGTTAATTGACTATTACTAGCCAAATTCTTCTTTCCCCCTTGTCGGAGCCCAGGTCGCGATCTTTGCTGTCTCAATTTACATTTAATATCAAAATATCGCGTAAATCAACACTTGCATGGCGACGGGAGGGGGACAAGGACGTGGGTTTTGGATCGGTGAGTCGAGATTGCTAAGTAAGCCGAAAGCGCCAAAGCACGTGTGAAGTGCTAAGTACGAGCGCGCATGTGCGTTTGGTAACTTAAAATGGGCATGGCGATCAAGAACATATAAGAGAAGTGAGAGCGATATGTTATAAATTGGAAGCCAGTTTCGGTAGCTTAGAATGTGGGACAAAGTTGTGTGAAGAAGGAAGGTTCCATGCAGGAAGAAAGAGAAATAATTAGGCTCCAGGATACAATTGTCGTGTGTGCAATCATCCAAGCACTAATGCACCGGATCCCATCAGAACTCCGAAGTGAAGCGTGTTTGGGCGAGATTAGTACTCGGATTGGTTACCTCTTGGGAAGTCCTCGTGTTGCACCCAATTTTTTTTATTAGCGGCGATTTAGTTCTTTACATTTTACTCTTCCGCGCTAATGATTTTGTCCACCCTCTTTCCCTCTATTTAGTGTTAATTGACTATTACTCGCCAAATTCTTCTTTCCCTTTTGTCGGAGCCCAGGTCAAGATCTTTGCTGTCTCAATTTACATTTTATTGTTCCGCGCTAATGACTTTGTCCACCCCCTTTCCCGCTATTTAGTCGAATCACTTATTTTGAAAACGAAATTTATCCCGCACCGAAAAGATGCGGTCAATTGACTATTACTAGCCAAATTCTTCTTTCCCCTTTGTCGGAGCCTACCCGCCTCAATTTACATTAAATCTCAGAATATCGCGTAAATAAACACTTGCATGGCAACGGGAGGGGGACAAGGACATGAGTTTTGGAGTGGCGAGTCGAGATTGCTAAGTAGGCCGAAAGCGCCAAAGCACGTGCGAAGTGCTAAGTACGAGCGCGCGTGTGCGTCTGGTAACTTAGAATTGGCATGGCGATCAAGAATATACAAGAGAAGTGAGAGCGGTATGTTATAAATAGCAAGCGAGTTTCGGTAGCTTAAAATGTGGGACTAAGTTACGTGAAGAAGGAAGGTTCTATGCAAGAAGTCCTCGTGTTGCACCCAATTTTTTTTATTTGCGGCGATTTAGTTCTTTACATTTTACTCTTCCGCGCTAATGATTTTGTCCACCCTCTTTCCCTCTATTTAGTGTTAATTGACTATTACTTGCCAAATTCTTCTTTCCCTTTTGTCGGAGCCCAGGTCAAGATCTTTGCTGTCTCAATTTACATTTTATTGTTCCGCGCTAATGACTTTGTCCACCCCCTTTCCCGCTATTTAGTCGAATCACTTATTTTGAAAACGAAATTTATCCCGCACCGAAAAGATGCGGTCAATTGACTATTACTAGCCAAATTCTTCTTTCCCCTTTGTCGGAGCCTACCCGCCTCAATTTACATTAAATCTCAGAATATCGCGTAAATAAACACTTGCATGGCAACGGGAGGGGGACAAGGAC
>JAVDBV010088605.1:0-29901 GCA_032619315.1 Piper longum | reverse complement strand
ACCCAACCCACTTTTAGATAACCCAACCCAACCTATACATATATAGGTATGGCACCCATACTCCTATTGGTATGGCACCCATACCCCATAGGTATGACACCCATACTCTATAGGTATGATACCTACACCTCTAGATGTATGACACCCACACCTCTATGCATCACCAAGCCAACCCATACCTCTTTAAGTATGGTGCCCATGCATATGACATCACCACCCTTCTTCTATAAAATCCACCCCTTCCCTCACCTTTTCACCTCCAACCAATTCTTCCACTCTCCTTGGCCTCCTTCTTCCTCTTTGGAGCTCCAAGCAACCCCTTCCACGTTCCTAACATCCTTGGGTGGTAGGCTTTGAGGTTGGATGCCTCAAAAGACCTCCCCTTGGTCTTCACTCGTTAGCATTAGGTCTGGACTGCCACTCCTTCTTATTATTTGATGTGTATTGCTTATATGATTCAATGGAATTATTTTTATAATATTTTTATCGTGTATATAGGAATGTTAGGAGAATTTTGAGTACCCATTTATTGTATTTAGCCAAGTAAATAAATAGATATTATTTTTATAATGCATGTAGGTTACTGATATGCAGCATTTTAGTATAAACATCATATCTTTCCATTATGATGTTTCATTTACACGATACTTTTTTTTTTCACTCAAAAAATGTAGATCTATAACTTTTATGTTTGGTGTTTTACCTGTCATGCCCTAGAATATGCATGTATGAGGGTAAAACCTGAGGAAAGGTGGTGACTTGGACAAGTATAGTGATATAAGTGATCATTTCTCCAATTTTTACTCTCTGTATTTGTATGATATGTTGATGCACATCATTCCATATTTTTCATGGTAATCATAAGAGTTATTGGTAAAGTTTTAATCCTAATATAACCACTAAATAATCATGAACATAACCCTTAAGTACGCCTTGTATTTACAGTGTGTTTATAACTATGAGCATGATCTGTGATTGTGTGGTATTTTAGGCCATGAATTTTAAAATAATAAAGTCCTATAAAATTATATGATACTTAAATAATTGTATACCTGAAATATATAAAATTTTGGAACGTTTAAAAATCATATAGATAAGTTTAATAGGTTGTTACTGAGATAATGTAAAGATACAAGGTGAAAACCTTAGTTTTTCACTCCAGTTTGAAATTATCTTAAAATAGGTTAACGGAGTTGGATTTTAGTAAACATTGGTACAGACCTTACCATATGTTTCATTAGCATTATTATTAAATTTGGGACCATTTAGGAAGGTTTTCAGTTTTATTTATGAATTTCAAATTCGTTAAGGTTCAGATAGCTCTAGAAATAGCCCATCTAGTGACCCAAATTGTAAAATATACATAGACCAATATTCAAAGTAAATTTGAACTAAATATTATTGGGATAAAAATAAGTGTGTTAGCTATCTATGTCCACTGACCCAACCTTATTTGGAGTCGTCTAGCCCATGAACCAATAGTTACAAAATTGGTGCATAGCCCAAGGACACTATTCCAGCACCATGGGGCCGAATTTGATGGGCATCATTCCCCTTGATTGGCCCATGGACCAGCCACGATAAAATTTATCCATAAACCTTACAGTGTAAGGGACAACCCATATAAATTTCGACCCATTTGGACATTTTTGGGCCTGTCTGAAAAATCGTATGGTGAGCCCATTCGATTAAACACCACAGAACTGATTAATTCTCACTAAGTGAACATGAAACCAAAACATTAAGTAAGTTATCTAATAAGGTTTAAAACTTAACTTATGACCTAATTAAGAGAATTAAGTGTTGAGCTTGTGTTGAGGCTTTGCCTTGTTTTGCGTGCCAATGTGACCCAATTCTTATTCGGTTCCATCTCCCTGCTAGGTATCACGGGTGAGCTTACTGACTAGAGTATGGAGCTCTACTCACACAGGTCCGTAGGACTCCCCTCTACTTGATCTCTGCTTGACTCCTTGCATGTCGAGTTTAACCGTGTTTTCGACGTAGGACGACATCGGCGGTGTTTTATTAGATCCCTCTGATCTCGGGTCATTTAGTTGTGTTTTCCACACATGTTTAATAAAACTACAAGGATGAGACCCCTTTTTGCTTTTCGAACTGAAGCTCCAGAAATATATGATATAAGCCTCTTCCCAAGCCTAATATATAAGTAGGCGCAATTTTATGGATTTCACGAATAAGAGAGTAAGCGGTATGGATATATGTATGGACCGTACAAGTACTCCTTCAAACCCTGAGGTAGTGCGGTGTATGAGGGTACGGCGTAACGTAGTACATTTCCGGAATTTGTGGCACTAACTTAACTGTTCCTTTTGCCACTCGAGTACCGTAGCGGGTGATATGGAAGGTGTGAGGGCGTAAGCACTGTATGTATGTATGAATATGATTATGAGCCGTGCATGCGAGCCGACAATTGCTTAAGTATGTTTGCTTACTGCCCAGTGTGAGGCATTCTTGAAGTTTCATGAGTTTTCGTGGGTAATGGAATACCCATTTGCCAGCTTGCTATTTTACCAGTAGTTATTTGGACCGGTAATCAAATTTATTTGATTACTGACATTGTTTTCTACTCTATGTAGGTGAGGTTCCCTGGTGTTGGCTAGCCTAGGTGCATGGATCAAATGACACAGTGGCGGTGGTGGCAGGGGCCCTATGTTATGTTGTTTGCTTTAAGCCTTTTTTTTTGTATGACTATATGACGGCATATGCCATGACTATGTGAACCTTACATGATTCAAATGTATATTATAATGGTTATGTGGACATGTTTTATCTTTATTATATTATATTTTGTTGTGGAGTTATAATACTTTGGGGCGAGGCTAACCATCATCTGCAAGGTATACAGGCCCCAAAGTCCTGGAACATGACGAGGAGCTAAGTCATGTACATAAAATGTATTTGGCTGCAGCTGTTTGTGTATTAGAGTAACGTGGGTGGAGGAGCTTACGGTTTACACCACTTGAAGACCCACGTGAAGTCTAGATATTAGGGTTTGATGTCCTGATATTCGATGATGTTGTGTAATTCTTTAACGCTTTAATTATTACTCGCATAGGGTATGTGGGATAGGTAACCATGACCCTTGTTTATATACTTGCATCACCTTCATGTAACTAATAAGAAGACCTAAGCCAATCACTTGAACTAAGTAGTAAGAATATGATACACGCAACAGCATGCAACCTCAAAATTGTAGCGGGAGGTGTGCTTCTTCTACAGTTGGGAGTAACCATCACATTTTTAAAGTCACCACTCATAGTCGTAGGGGTGGTTCTACCTCTGTTATGACTAGGAGTGTTCATATAAGAATCCTTTGAGTCAAAGATCCGCCTTTGTAGTACAAACTCTGCATGCATTTTATGATAAACAAACATGGTGTCCGTCGTAAGCCTCCACGGAGGGTTGAGATCCGCTTCCGTAAAGTCTGTACACAATAGTCCAATGAGTAGCTTCTAAATTATAATACCACGATTCGATCTGTCCCTTTGGGCCGAATTGGGGTGTTACACTCCTACTACAATATTATTTGAAGAAAATCAAATAAATAGTGCATATCATATGATAGTAGATCTATTTATGAATGGAATATTAATGGACAATTGGATTACCAATTTATTACTACTTTTGATAATAGTGATAAACAGATTGCAGAATTCATAGCTGCAGGCTTTACTGGACAAATTAAGGGATGGTGGGATAACCATCTTATTGCAATCCAGAAAGCTAAAATATTAGGAGCAACGAAAATAGATCCTAATACAAATCAAATGAAAGAAGATGCACTATATACATTAATATCTACTATATCATTTTATTTTGTAGGTGATACAAATCTAATCAAAGAAAGGACTCAAGATTTGTTAATGAATTTACGATGTCCAACTTTAAATCATTTTAGATAGTATAAGGATACTTTTCTATCTTTATTATATCAAAGGGAGGATTCTGTTCTTGATTTCTGGAAAGAACAATTTCTTGCAACATTGCCACCTTTGTTTGCTAAACGAGTTAGGAATAAAATTAGAACTCAAAATAATGGTTTAATACCTTATCAAAGATACTTTTGGAAAATTAGTAAATGAAGTAGTTACTGAAGGAATAAGTCTATGTAATGACTTAAATTTAAAAAATCAATGAAATAAACAAAGATTATTAGGGAAAAGAGAATTAGGTGAATTTTATAAACAATTTGGTACTTCTCTTTCTCCTGAAATTCCAAAAGAAAAAAAATGTAAGAAAACACTTTATTTCTTATAGAAGGAAAATAAGGAAAAATAAAGATAAAAAGAGAATAATCCTAAACAAAGGATACAAAATAAAAATAAATATAGTGAATCAAAACCTAATAAAGCTAAACGATTAGTGTGTTGGGATTGTGGACAAACAGGACATACTAGAAACCAATGTAGGTTAAGAAAAAAGATTAAAAAATTAAATATTCTTGAGGAAGAAAAGGAAAGTTTATATTCTTTATTAGATGAATATAGTAGTGAAGAAACATCTCAATATGATGCTTTAGAAGTAAATGATTTTGATAGTGAAAAATCATTTATTGACAGTAATGTGGATTGTAATTGTTATAATAGTATAATGGACTTAAGTAATTTAAATATTAACATGATAACACCACAAGAATCATTACTTTTAGATATAATAGATGGAATAGAAGATAAAACAAAGCAAAGAGAATTAATAGCAAAAGTTTTATCTACATCTAGAGAGAAAAAACTAGAACCAAAGAAAGAGGTTTTAATTAATCCATGTTATTCTACGGTAGATGTATTTCAAAGATTGAAACAAGAAAAACCTGTAACTCATAATGATTTAAAAATGGAAATCAATAATTTACGAGTAGAAATTAGTCAATTAAAGCAAAGAATAGAAATATTAGAATTGGCTAATGAAACAAACTGTAACGATAAAGAAAGTGAATTAAATATTTTTAAGGAATCTGAATTACAAATCGGAGAATCATCTAAAAAAGAAGAAACTTCAAAAGAATATTTAAATATAATAAAACAAACCCTAACAAGAAGATATATATTAAAAATAAAAATAATTGTTCATAAGGAATTTACAATAAAAACATTAGCTTTAGTGGATACTGGAGTTGATAGAAATATAATTAGAGAGTGATTAATTCCGACGAAATATTATGAAAAGACTACTCAATGATTATCAGCTGCTAATGATCAAAGATTACAAGTAAAATACAAATTACCTAATGTTACCGTTTATATAAATAAAACATGTATTAATTTAACTTTTATCTTAGTAAAAGATACCCGAACATAAGTCATATTAGGAAATCCTTTTACTATATTAACTAAACCCTTTTTTATTGATGATACAAGAATTCATACAAATATACAAGGAAAAGATATTATGTTTCCTTTAGAATTTCCAATGAAAAGATCTTATATTTCTAATTTAAAAGAAAAAGCAATGCAGAAGATATCTCAAATAAATTTCTTAAAAGACGAAGGGAGAAGTCTTACTCTTAATAAAAGAATAGAACTCCCAGAAAATAGGGAAAAATTGAAAAATGAAAAAATTAGTTGAATTAGAAATATGTAATGAATTACCAAATGCATTCTGGAATAGAAATAAACATGAAATTTATCTTCCTTATGAAGATAATTTTAGAGAAAGTCAAAATACCTATGAAAGCTAGACCTATTCAAATGAATAAAGAATTGATTCAATATTGTTAGAATGAAATAAAACATTTACCGAATACTAAATTAATTAGACCTAGTAAACCTCCTTGGTCATGTCCAGCATTTTATGCATATAAAGCCTCAGAAATAGAATGAGGAGCTACTAGATTAGTTATTACTTATAAACCATTAAATATGGTTTTAAAATGGATTAGATATTCAATTCCAAATAAAAACTATTTATTAAAAAGACTTCAGCAGGTAGAAGTCTAGTAAATTTGATCTAAAATCTAGGTATTGACAAATCTAGATTGTAGAAAAAGATAGATATAAAACTGCCTTTAATGTTCCATTTGGCCAGTGAAAATGGAATGTAACGCCTTTTGGACTTAAAAATGTTCTATCAGAATTTCAAAATATAATGAATGATATATTTAGCCCTTACACTGAATTTATCATAGTATATATCGATGATGTATTAATATATTCAGATAATATAGATCAGCATTTTAAACATTTAAATCATTTTTATAACATTGAAAAACTAAATGGTACTATTTTATCTAAAAAGAAAATGATTTTAGTCCAATCTTCTATTAGATATTTAGGACATACTATAGAAAAATGATATATTAAACCTATTCAAAGAGTAATAGAATTTTTCTACTAAATTTACTCATGAAATCCTAGATAAAACTCATTTACAATGATTTTTAGGAAATTTAAATTATGTTTCTGATTTTTATAAGGATTTAGCCTTTGATTGTAAACTATTATGGGAAAGACTAAGGAAAAATCCACCTGCTTGGTCTTTAGCCCATACTCTTGCAGTTAAAAATATACAGAAATTTAAATTTATACCTTGTTTAGGTTTAACAAATCCCAATGCTTTAAAAATTGTAGAAACTAATGCATCAGATCTTGGATATTGGGGTATATTAAAACAAGTAATAAATAATAAAAATATTGTTATTATATATCATTCTAGTTTATGGAATCTTACTCAACAAAAGTATAGTACTATTAAGAAAGAGATGTTGAGTAAGGTTAATTGTATATTAAAATTTCACGATGATTTATTAAATTAAAACTTTTTGCTCAAAATTGATTGCAAAGCTGCTAAAGATTTTTTACGAAAAGATGTCTTTATCTTGCTTCTAAATATATTTTTGCTAGATGACAAGCCTTATTAGCCATATTTGATTTTGATATTGAATTTATTCATGGTACTCAGAATTCACTCCCTGATTTTCTCATTCGTGAATTTTTGTATGGAGTATATAATGGCAAACAACAACAAAGGAAAAGGAATAATTCTTTCCTATCCTTCATTTACTTCCTTTTCAAGTTTCAAAAATTCACCTCCTAAACCGAGAGGTGTTGGACCTAGCCAACAAAATGCTTCATATCAGATTCTAAGTCCCTATATACAAAAGCCTAATCATTGCATATATGTTTTCTTGATCCTTGTGTGTTGTTGTAGGCTTAGGCATTAGCTACGTCCGTTGTTGAGTTTTTTGGTCGGTCTCAATTGTCAAGCTGGTGGTTTGCATTGTTCGGATATGTTGTGTAGTTTAGGGTCGTGTTCGCACATATTTCAAGCGTGTTTCACCAATGGTGTTGCATTAGGGTAGAATTTTAATTAGTCGGGCATATTTCTTAGCCCTAGATGTGCCCTAGAAGCCTCCCAAGCCCCCTAGCTTATTTCTCCCACCTTTTCCCCTCCTTTGCCTTCTTTTTCCCATGGTTCAGCTTGGTTCTGGGTGCCAGTGCCACTGTATGAGGGCCTTAGGGCTGCAACACTACATGCACGTGCGGCATTGCATCGCAACTAGGTTGAAAAACCATACTGCCCCCTCATTTCTTCCTCTCCTCTCTTCCTCCCCTCTTCTTGGCTGTCGCTGCCGTCGTGCTCTACCCTCCTCCTTCCCCTCTTTTGCTCCTCTACCCTCCCTATCGGGGAACACTTGTTCCTCCCCCATTTCTTTTTGTTTTTGGCACGATCTATGGATGCTTGCATGTAGATCTTCATGTTTAGGTATGTAGATTGGTGGATCATCATCATCCTTAGTAGATTTGTTAGGTTTCTTGTTGTTTTTGTGTCCAAAATTTGATTTTATTAAAAGTTGTTGTTTTTGGTTAAAAAATATAATAAAATATATGTTTTCAACTCAGATTCCCAGGCCTTATACTTATTGTATGATTTTTCGATTTTCTATGCCCAGTCGGTATCCTCCTCTGGTGTTCAATTTGGCAGTTAATATATTATCATTATGATACTCAACATAGTAATTTCTAGCAATATGTATTCAACACGTGCATGCTCTCCGTTGACCGTGTCTGGACCATGCAATTTTTCAGTAATGATCACTAGGCACTATTGGCCACAAGCATATTGTTGTTGACCAGTTCCGACTCATGCATAGTACTGCCATGATACTGTTGAGTATTCCAATTAGTGTGTATGTGTATTTCAGTGATTATGATTAGGCCCTATAAGCCATATTATGATCGTGATTATGACTATGATGTGATTGTCAAGAAGTTTCTGTTTCATATTTAATTTTCAATTGATGATGATGGTAACACTCCAATTCGGTAAGGACCCGGACCAAACCACGATGTCATAATTCAGGAAATTATTCGTTGGGTTACTGATTCACATCTACTTCATGGAAGTAGATCTCACCCTCAAGGAGACTTGACATGGAAACTAGACAGCAAGCAATAGGACCACACATCTAGGAGTAAGAGCATTTACGAGGCCACCATTGCATTGGCTAAAAAATAATGGAAACCCTAATTTGGGTGCAAGGGCGTTGGCTGGGTGCCTTTGCATCCAAATGAAGGCCAGGAAAAACCCTAAGTCCCACCACAATGGTGGTGGTAGGATGCCTTTGAGCTGGACGTAATTTGTGTGCACCTAGGGTTTTCACCCTAGGGTAGTCATGGACAACCTCAGGAACTGCATCATAGCTCTCATAGGGGCTAGGATCGATCAAAAGTAGTTCCACACATACAACAAATCAATCTAGACTCACGAGGGACACAATTCTAAGATGTAACTAGCTTGACACGACAAAAAATAAAAATAAGAACTAGAATAACATAGTGTCCAATCGAGTGACCTTGAGCACCAGGCAAGACTATGACCGTGGCTCACATTTCATACCATACATACACACGTGGAACAAAGGGGCCATGCATAGCAACTCGCCGGGTTGAGACCAAATCGACACTAAAATCATCGGGCAAAAAGCCTGGGTGCTACAATGACTCATATAATTGCTAGTTTCGAATGTTTTCCATTAGTCATTTTTAGATTAGTAGCCTTTTGATTACTGAAGTGTGTTTTTTGTATAGTACGGTGTTGCAAGTTTGGTCGGTGGGAAGGTGGCTTGTCCTTGTGTTGGTGTGGTTTGCTCGTGATGTTGTGGCCCATGGGCCTTGTGAGTGAGGCCAATGGGCCGTATTGATGAGAATGGTATTTAGGGCTAGTAAACCACTATGAATATTCATAAATAAGAGCTTTTGGATATTTTTATCAAACTACTGAGTTGTCGGGTGTGATGTATGAAAATTATTATCACTAACTTGTATTTGAGTTTTTTTGCAAATAGTATACTCTGGGATATGCAGGTCTAACAGTTTTGTATAGAATTCTCCAAGCCCTAAAGTCTTGGAACTGAAGGTCAAAATAATACAGGTACACTAAACCATAGTTTTTGTGAAGGTATACTTACGAAGAAAAAACATAGGTTGGAGGAGCTTCTATGTTGTTTTGTTTTGTAGGAGAAAGACTCGTGAAGACCAGACAACCTTCTACCAGAAGAATGTTAAAATATGTTGTGGTGTGAAAACATGATGTGAATGCCTTGTGGATGTCGTGAAATGTGTTTGGATGAATTCTAGCAATGAAATGTGATAAATCAAACGTTATGTGTTTGTTTACATTAAATATGTTGATATAGGTTGTGAAATGCTTTGTTTTCGTAAAACATTAAATTTATACAAGTTATGAAAAATTTCCCTCATTGTAGTTATAGGGTAGACTTTGCTAGATTTTTTCCATGATTTGAAGTCTCTTTGTAGCTTGGATTTATTTAGGATGTCCTAATTTCATGAGGTCAAGCTTACGAGTCTGTGCATGCATTTGAGTGTTTATGTGTTTCGGATGTGCATTTAGATTCCCTTGGGCTTTCCACCTTCTAACACCTGGAGTAATTAGGATTGGTCCTATGGTTGGTATTTTATGTTAAATGAGCGAGAGCAATAGTCCAAAATTTAATACTTTGATTTGGTTTGGGGTCGAACCGAATTGGCGTATTACACCAAAGCACAACAAATTCCAAAATTTGTGGCACTTCGTTCCAAACCATGCAAATACAATGGTGGGTAATATATGGAGGTTGTTGAGAGTGTGTGTGGTATATTTATGTTTATGTTTTATTTGTTGTGCTTAGTGTGCTTAGCCTCTTCTATGATTTGTTCATTGTGCTTAATGTGTTGGCTTTATATTTTTATCATGATATGTTGTCGTGCTTACAGTGCCAAATTTATGATACGTAATCTATTATTTAAATTCCCATTGTGCCAAATTTATGCTTAATATTTTATTAGTTATTTTCGAATCGGTAATCTATTCATTACTGACATACAATTTTCTATATAGGTTTGATGTTGTAGTGGTGGCTAGGTACACACAAGGGTTGAGATGACTCATGTCTGCGAAGCTGACTTGCTTTCTTTTGCTAAATGTGAGTTCAAGTAAGTTGACGGGCCAATGGACCAAATTATGTGTATACTTATGGGGCTAGTGGGCCATATGACGTACTCTATGTGGGGCTGGGGGACGTATGAAATTGTCCGCGCTATGAGCCTTTAACCATTTTGATTGAACTACATAGTTGCCTTGTCAAGGTTTTATATGTTATTTATCACTAACCTGTGTTTGAATTGTTTTGCATGCAATATACACTATGGCGTTCAAGTTTAACTAGGTTTTGCAGGTATTCTCCAAGCCTCGGAGTCCAGAAACTATTGGAATAAAAGCTCAGGCGTAAGTGTTCAAGGCCATGGGTTGGAGGAACTTTGTGTTTACATATGTTTGTAGGAAAAGAACCCATGAGTAGACCAAATGAGATGTAGTGGCTGGATGACTATAGCCTCCTCACTTGAGAATGCATGATATAATTTTGGGATGTGTTTGATGTTGTATGTGAATGTGTTGCATATGTGCGTGTAATTAGGATAAAGGCGGTGGCTTAAGATGACCATAACCTCTCATACCTAATTACCGGGCGACAATGGTGCATGGGGTGGTGACCATGTACTCTCTTGCCCCATTATTGTTATTTTTAAGTATGCATATGATATTATCAAGTTTGTGTTGTCGGGAATTTTCCAACCGTCCTAGTTATAAGGCTAATTGTCAAATTCTCTATATGATTTTAGTCTCCTTTGTAACTTCGGTGTGCATGTAAGATATTTATTTACAAGAGTCCAGCCATAGGTGTCATCTACATATGCATTGAGTGTTCATGCCTTGTATGTGCATTTAGATATCCACTCAAGCCTTCCATCTTTTGACACCTCTAATGACTAGGTCCAATTCTAAGGCCAGCATTTCACTTTAAATGTTGTTGATATTTCTTTATTAGTTGTTTATGATATTAAGGCTTCTCTATGTTTAATAGTAGTATTGCCACATCAATGTACTTACAAATGTCAAAGAAAAATAAAATGAGAGATAAAAGCTATAAAATTGATTCATCTTTATTGACAATAGCAATTATATTCTCTTCTGTCATTAAAGTCTTTATTATAATACATTTTAATTGTATGTTTTTGTAAAAAGTAAACTCTTATTAATCACAATAATACAAAAAACAAAATAAAATAAAGTGAAATAAAATAAATGTCACGCTTTGAAATAGAGACATTTGACGTTGTAAATTACATAACTTAGTTCATTGCTCATTTGCAACAGGTCAAATAAATGACAAGACGAATAAAAAAGGATAAAATTATCAAATTTTATATTATTTTCTGTAATCATTAATAGCAATTCTTCATTTTTCTATATTGTAACATTTTTTAAATCATGAATTCCTCCAACCATACAAATAGACTTCCATCCATCACAACAACACAAAACAAAAAAGCAAACACAAATGTACCTCTCTAAAATACAGCCAGTTGACTTAGTTATATACACAACATATTTCATTCCACAACTTTCATGGTTAAAAAAGTGACAAGAGGAGTAAAACGAAGGGCAAAATTATCAAATTTTATTGAATTTTCTTTTGATTATTGACAAAAATTAGTTTTCTTCATGTTGTGAATTTCTCTGTTTTAACATTCTTTAATGATAAATTTCTCTCATACGAATAAATTATTATTCATTAGAATAACCCAAAAGAGAAAAAAAAAATCAAACAAATGAAACTCTAAAATGAAAACATTTAACCTTGTGAATGACTCACAGAACAAACCCAAAAAGTCAAATAAATGACAAATGAGTAAAATAAGAAGGTATAATTATCAAATTATATTTAATTGTCCTTCAACCATTAATAGTAATCTTTTTCGGCTTGTTTCTCTTATACAAAGAAACAATAATCACAATAAGATATTAAAAAATAATCAAATGATCCTCTCTCAAATACACTTGATCTGGTAAATTACATAGGGCATTTCATTGCACAGACTCAAAAGGTGAAGCAAATGACGAGCAAAATAAAGATTTATGCATATCCTTTACTTTTCCTCCCCCACACACATATAAGTTCTCCCCTAAAATGGAGACCCCGGTGATTCCTTATTATACAACTTCAAAAGCTCAAATAGAGGAGTAGATGAAGGTAAAATGATAAAGTTTTATTTGATTTTTTAATCATTCATAATAACGATATTTTCTTCGTTTAGCAAATTCTCTCTTATAATATTCTTTAATAAAAAATTCCTTTAGTTCAAATAAACTTTAGTTGCAATTACAGAAAATAAATTCTTTCTAAAATAGAGACACTAGGTATCATTAAAAACACAATAGATTATTTTAGAAAAAAATTATACAATATATTCTGTTGCTCAACCTTGAAAGGTATGACAAAAAAAAAAAACCTTAAAAGGTAAAGTTATCAATTTTATATTATTTTTTATTAATTAGAAATTTGTCAATATAGGTGGCCAGGCTCGAACAAAAAAAGAAAGAGCACTTACCAACAAAACTCTATCATTTATAATTATTTGAATCCTTCGTAAGCTAGAAAAAAAAAGACGAAGAAGAGTGAGTAACATGCTCTTTAATTATTAGTCATCTTCTTTTAAGACGCCCAACAGTATTAGGGACAAAGAAATTTGTCAGGCATTTCATTGACAAAATTCTTTAATTTTTAGTAAACAATTTTTTCTGGTTCTCCCAAATTTCATATTAAAACATTTTCAAAATCATAAATTCCTCAATAATACAATTAAACTTTCATATATCACAATAACAAAAAAAACACACACACACACCCGTTAAAAAGAAAAAGAAAAAAATCAAACCTAAAGATTTTTATTTTATTTTTTTTAGTGTCACTCACAGATGGAGACGGTTGACCAAATTAGTCACACAATACACATTCCACGATGTCAATGTCATTGCATTGCACGACCTTAGGATGAAGAACAGGTACTCCGCCTCCAACCCCTTTCCTCAGCCGCGTCGTCCACCGCCCCCACCTTCAATAAAAATAAAGAAAGAAAAAGGAATAAGAGAAAAAAAAAAGAAAAAGAAAGAAAATCTGAACCGAAAAATCGGAACCCAACCCACGGCCATGGCGGATCTCCTCCCCACCATCTGACCTCCACCCCCTCCCACCCATGCCATGGTGGCCGCCGCCCACCCCAGATCTAGCCCCGCCGCCGCCGGATCTGAAGCGGCGCCGCCCATCGCAGGCTGATCCCGCCGTCGTCGTCGGCGCCGGGGCAGGCGGCGGGGGTGGAGGACGATGCAGATTCGCTTCTCGCCCAGCATGAGAAACATCACCATCTCCAGCAGCGGCAGCCATGGATTCTTCGACCTGATGAAGATCAAGGTCGCCGCCCGCCACGTCTCCTACCGCACCCTCTTCCACACCGTCCTCATCCTCGCCTTCTTGCTCCCCTTCGTCTTCATCCTCACCGCCGTCGTCACCCTCGAAGGAGTCAACAAGTGCTCCTCCTTCGGTATGTTCATGTAACCATGTTTGTTTGACTTTTCAATGGCTTTGTGTAATGTTGGGATTGGGGCTGAATTTCGCCTTCTAGTATTTCTTTTGCTTTTTGCAATGCTTTGGTGGGTTGATGGTGCAATCAGCAGGTGATAGATTATGTTAATTTGATCGGTGATTGTTGTTTTTCGAATCGAAATGTATTGGGTAGCTGTCTAGCTGCTTTGTTTTGATTCCTGTGGTGTGTGTTGTCCTGCGCGAAGGGATGATTGTAAAATGGGGTTGGTGATTATTTGAGCATGACTGGGGATGGGGTTGCGTTCTGCGTTCTAGTTTGAGGGTGTTGCTTTTTTGCTGCTTTGGCTTGGTGGATTGATGGTGTAATTAGGTGATGGATTTTGTTTATTTGACTGGTAGTTATTGTTTTTCTTGTATAAGTTTATTGGCTAGTTGGGACCGAAGGGATGATTGTAAAATGAGGTTGGTGATTATTGGGGCTTGTTGTCAAAAAAACGATTGATTTTGGTTTCTGGTGCCTCCTTTTTTGAAATTTGTTTATTAGTTCTAGTTTTCTTAAATTGGGAAGCTTAGTATTAAGCATAATGGTGCTATCGAGTTATTCCCTCTCCCATTTTTCCAAATGAGCAACACTAATTGATTTGACCAGGTCTGATGTTAAAGGAAGTGCTTGACCATTGGTTTTGTTTGGTTTAATAGCTTCAACCGATGCACGATTTTTAAATATGTGCACTTGTGAAGATTAGTGCGCCATGATGCTTGTATTTTATCTGAACCCTGCACATGTTTTATAGTCACAGAGAACTTTGCCAGTTGGCAGCAGTGTTGAACACTTCTTGACATTATAAGATCAACATTGCACTTACTTTAGACTGGCCCTGTTATCTAAAGCATATATCATATTCTTGCCACGGTATTGTCTTCGACATATGTAGTTCTGTGGGATATGTTATGCACATAGCTCAGACTTATTTTTTATTTTTTGTCCTTTTTTCATGTCTTTTCTTCTTCTCTAATAGCATTTTTTCAAAGTTTTTCGAATCTGTTTTCAATTGTCAATAGTGGTAACATCCTATCTTCTTCTCTTTTCTTTCAGATTGCTTGGGTAGGAGACTGGGACCAAGATTTCTTAGTAGATCTGATGATTCAGTTGTAAGTATTGCATTTTCAGTCTGATCATGCACTTAATTTCAGAAGTGTGACTTTACCGATTCTGCCCATTATTTACTTCTAATGCAGAGATTAGTAAAGGAGTTGTACAAGATTCTTAATGAAGTGAGATCAGAAGAAACTCCAAACGGGCTGCAGGTGCCTGCATCCTTCAGTGGCTTAGTTGAAGAAATTGCAAGAAATCACTATGATACCAAGACATTTGCTGTCAAACTCAAGGCTATGGTAAGGCTACTTACCTTGCACAAGTGACATACATCTTTGATACTAAAACAATAGGAATATGGCATTCTAGTGACAATTATCTTATCATTAAGGAACGATATGTGAGAAAATGTTGCTTTTTTTACATGTTCAGGTTACATGGACTTGGCATTAATTTATACTACTGAAGTTTACAGTTATGCGCCATATTAAAGAAGCCTTTGAATCTTGCTTGTCAATAAATTCTAAGGGGGGAGGGGCTTTGTGAAACTGGCAATCTTAATTGCACCTATTGTAAATCTTAATTGCACTTGTAACTTTGGGCTGTGAGTCTACATTAACAGATTAGTGAAATTAGTTTTTTAGGTGTGAATCGTATTCACACATTTCTTATATGATTCGCAGTCCGGCCCAAAAAATACTACAAGCATGTTAATCATATTACATAGGCTTGTGTGTTTAAAAAATAAAAGATTGAAGCAATTCACACTATATTTACAACGTAAACTTGTTAACACGTGTAATCTCATTTATAGTAGATTAACAGTGAAATACTATTCATGTTGTCAATCTACTTTAAAAATGTAAATTAGATTCACAGTTTCACTAACCCCCTAAGTAAATAAAATGATTGACATTTGACAACTAAAGAATAAAAACATCTATTGGATGCAAGTTCGTGACAAGTTGACGTCGTAGAATCTAATTTTATCTTGGCAAGGAAAATTTGTTTGTGAAGTTGTTTGAGGAGACATATTCCAGCTTATTTCAGCAAAGATGGACAATAAAATGTGTAAATGGTTTTCTTTGTGTAAGTTTCATTATCATCTTTTTATTTCAGTGTCAGAATATCAAACTTAGTTAACATAACATATTCCCTTGAATGATTTGATATGACCTGGATCTCTTTTGCTTTATCTTTCAAAATTTTGTGTTTGATCAATGCCTATGGTTACCAAAATTCTCTTTTTTGTTAATTTTTCCTTCTGTGATTTTCATAGTCATGTTTTTATGTTTTTTTTTGGTTTGTTTAGATTGAGAAGCTGGAGAAAGATGTGAGAGAAACCAAGCTAGCTGAGTTAACTAACAAGCATTTCGCAGCGAGTTCCATACCAAAAGGCTTATTCTGTCTGTCTCTTCGTTTGACTGATGAATATTCCTCAAATGCTCATGCTCGTAAACAGCTTCCACCTCCAGAAATGTTACCTTTACTCTCCGATAATTCTTATTATCATTTTGTCCTAGCGAGTGATAATGTCCTTGCTGCTTCTGTTGTGGTGAATTCAACTGTTGTGTCATCTTCATACCCCGAGAAGATAGTTTTTCATATCATAACTGACAAGAAGACATATGCTGCTATGCATTCTTGGTTTGCCTTGAATTCCATTTCACCTGCCATTTTGGAAGTGAAAAGTGTCCATCAATTTGATTGGCTTACAAGAGAGAATGTACCTGTACTTGAGGCTGTTGAGAAGTATCAGATGGTTAGACATTATTACCATGGTAACCATGTCAACTCAGCTAATCGCAGTGAAAGTCCCAGATCTTTTGCATCAAAGCTCCAGTCTCGGAGTCCAAAGTATATATCTCTTCTCAACCATCTCCGCATATACCTTCCAGAGGTAGGCTAACTATCGTGATTGTCTTTCTGTAAAATAGAGGAAGAAGTTTTTTTATTTGATTGTGATGATCCCTTGACCACAGTTAAGACTAATCTGGTGAGTTTTCCATTTAGAAGCTAAATATATAATCATGTGTGTTTTATTCTCTTGTTGAAGTGTTCTTTGAGACTGACAAAACTAAGATCTCCTAGGATTGTAGTTTATAGTTGGAAGTGCACCTCATTATTGACCTTTTTTTCATTTTAATGATTGTTGACATAGTCTCAAACAAGGGAATCTTTATTTAGAGCAAGCGTTTTGCTAATATACGAAATCTAGCATCTATAGTTTCAAGTGCCTGTGCAGTTTTTATTTTTAAGGGTGGGCTTTGAATATTTATGATGACGTTGTAGTCAGTATGTATTGATCTTACATTTTGAACTTTTCAAAGGATGCCTTAGATTTTAACATTTGGTGGATTGAAAAACTTAGCCACTGTGAAAGCTGATAAAATCCATAAATTGTGGATGAAGTTTATGCATTGATTCCGTCAGATCATTATGATTAGTGATGAGACCTTATAGTGACACCTTTAGTAAATGCAGCAATGTTCAGCTACGTGCGAGTACAGTGTTTCAGCGATAACCACTTAAAATGCATTTCATTCAATCTGTTCATTGAGCTGTTTTAATGTAAGATGAAAATGTTTCATAAAGGTTCAATACTTGTCTCCCGAGGTCCTCATAGCATGCATAAAAAGTTCTTTTCAGTATTTTATAAAGGGTTGTGTAATATTTTCCATCAATTAAGCTATTTGTTTTGTCCTGATCGAGATGTCGTTACCGCCAATTCATAGATGAGAATATTATATGATCTTTAAGTTTCATCTCTAAGGTATATCTCATTAGATCTCATGAAAAGGCTGAAAGAATGTTTTGTGCCGCCCTATTTTTGTTTGGGCTTGTGTGGCCATTCTTAATGTGAAAGTGATAGTTTTGTGGTTCAAATTTCATTCCTCCAGATATAACCTGGCTGGAGAAGTTGTAGACATCAGTGATGAAGATATTTTGTGACTGTTAGTTTTTGTGCGCGCATGCATGTATATGAAATTGGCATTGGCTTTTTTTTTTTGTGAATTAATTTTTAAATGTTGTGTTACATTCTAGATGAATGAAGTATTGTAAGTACCCTATTTTAGAAAGAATCTCTTAAGCATTGTCTTTTTTCAACAGCTTTTTCCCAATCTGGACAAAGTGGTCTTTCTAGATGATGATGTTGTGATTCAGAGAGACCTCTCTCAACTGTGGGATATTGATCTTAAGGGCAAGGTCAATGGTGCCGTCGAAACTTGCAAAGGCAAAGACGAGTGGGTCATGTCTAAACGGTTTAGAAACTACTTCAATTTTTCGCATCCTCTCATTGCTAGGAGTTTAAATCCTGATGAATGTGCATGGGCATATGGCATGAATATATTTGATTTGCGTGCTTGGAGGAAGACAAATATCAGAGATACATATCATCATTGGGTGAAGGAGGTAAGAAAATTATAATTCAAGTTAAATTTATATATGGGTTGAACATAGTATTGCGCTGTTGATTATTGGTTAAGTTGTAGAGGAATATATTCATGTGTATCTTCTTGAAATTGTTTCTTTAGTTGCGTTGTCATGGTATTAACTTTTAATATGAGAAAGCAAAACTTGATAGTGCAGAGGATGGAAAGAGGCCTTACAAATTAGGAGATGAGCGCACAATTTTTTGTTCAGTCTACCGGACATAAGATTTACAAATCCCACTTAGAGATATCAGTGAAATCTCAAGCTCTCTTTTTTTTTTAAAAAAAAAAAAATCGTGTAGATTACATTGGGCTGGAGAGTTGTGAGCCTCAATGAGATGCTCTTTGTGGTCCTTTGGATCCAAATCATGGCTCCATATATGCACTTCAGAGCACCAAAATAGATGCAATTATTTTAGAGCAGTGCCACGTATTTTTTCTTCCATGTTAGCTTAGAATTTTAACACCCCTTGAAATGAAAATTATGAAGATTTTGAAGCAAGTTACATACTTGCGAAATTTATTCTTCTTTTAACCGTTAATGACATTTTTGTGAATTACTTTTAAAACCTTTCCTGGAATCATGTGCAGAATCTGAACTGGAACTTGACAATGTGGAAGCTTGGAACTCTACCTCCAGCTCTTATAGCATTCAAGGGGCATGTTCACCCTATTGACCCATCTTGGCATATGCTTGGGTTAGGCTACCAGAATAACACAGATTTGGAAAGTGCTAAGCAGGCGGCTGTACTTCACTATAATGGTCAGTCAAAGCCATGGTTAGAGATTGCATTCCATCATCTTCAGCCATTTTGGACAAAGTATTTGAATTACTCCAATGATTTTATAAAAAGCTGTCATATCATGAAGCCCTAAGACGATATGATAAAGATTTGAACTGAAGACTATTCAGATAAAGGCTGGACAGCTTGTTGAAGAAACCCAGTATTTTCTGCTGGGCTTATCTTTGTAAGGAAGATATCCTTGTGCTACATTGTCAGCCCTGAATTTTGCCTCGCCCCCATCTGGGATTGATTTGGTTGAAACGTATTCTTTCCATCTGTAAGATAGTAATCCGTTGCAGTGCATAATTCTTTCTGAGAACATCCAAGCCCATTTTTCCACGTGGAGGGCTAGTTGATGTATAAATCTCAATGGGGAGCGGCATTGGCTGTAGGAATTGCAGAAAATGCTCTGCAAGAGGCAACATGAACAGGCACAATTAGTTCACTTTTTCCTATGTATTTTTCTCAGCATTTCTTCTCATTTGTTTCATTTTTTTCTTTATTTTTTCCCCACTTTTTATTATTGTATTCATTTGAAGACCTTAGATATGTGGAAGATTGCTTAGAATCCTGCCGCGCATATATGCGACGGGATTAAGGCATTCTCACCATTGTTTAGATATTTTTAGATATTGAATTTGTGCAGATAATTGTTTCTCACAGATTGGTACAAATCAAATTATTTTTTGTGATTGCAATTATCGGCTTTTTTGAGTTTTCTTTTTCATTTAAGACATGCATTTGAGGGATATTTAGCAGTTGACGGCTTGACGGTTTAGTGTGCTTTATTATTTATGTAAATTGGATGTTGTAAATAATCGGATCTGTATTTTACAGTCTCTAGACTGCAATTATCGACTGTGGAGTCTGGATCAATAAAATGTTGGAAGGCCGCTAGTGGTTAGGTTGATTTACTCACATTTTTTTACCATTCAATTCTCAATGTAACTCGGCATAAATGTTTTCATGTTTAATACCTCGTTCAATTAAAAATATTTGTATTAATTTTTTTCCTACTAATAATGCTTGTGTATTACGCCCCAAAACCCAAGGGTGGGTTGGTGTTAGGAAGAGAATCTGGCCATTAAAATTTTTACTGTTTAAAATTTGGTAAAGAAAAGGGCTTCATTTTTTTATTTTGGTTCCCACTTGATTTTAGTTCCCACGTGTGCATTTCATTTGGCTACACCATATATTCGTCTAATGATGTATATTATAACAAGTTCAGTTAAATATTTTGAAAAAATTAATTATAATAAATCCCTTAAAATTATTAAAAACCTTTTTAAAAAAATCAATAATGTATATTCTTTTTCTCACATAGTTTTTAGTTAATTCTCCGAGAAATAGGTGCTATGTTTTGCTTAGAAGTCTACCATGATAAAGATTTACATTAGCTTTTGACTACTGGTAAACAGATGCAAATGGCCATTTAGCCAGTAATGCTTACAAATTATTCTACCAGGCAGTACGTTTTGCCATGAATTTTATTTTGTTATTCAAAAGTGGATCAGCAAAAACTTCAGAAATTTTATGAACACGGTTAAATCCTCAACTTAGCCTTCCGAAATAGACACGTGAGCTCAGGGGAATTTTCTTGGTCTACTATGGTGGTTGGAACTTGGAACCTATGAAAGAAATAAATTCATCAAAATCTTTGATCCCCCAAATTCGCATTAATTTAACAACGTTTTCCATTTTTGCTGCAGCGAAGATGTTCGAGAAATTTACAGAAGAAATTTAAGAAATAGAATCCTGCTAGAAAACTTAATATCAAATTTCAAACAAATTCTGGGTAAATCACATATTATTAGTGTTTTGGATTTGCCATTTGTCTTGTTATACATCTGTCCTGAATTTGTTAACCTTGCTAATTTTGTCTTCAGAGAAAGAATTTTATTGCCATTTGTCTTGTTATACATCTGTCCTGAATTTGTTAACCTTGCTAATTTTGTCTTCAGAGAAAGAATTTTATTGCCATTTGTCTTGTTATACATCTGTCCTGAATTTGTTAACCTTGCTAATTTTGTCTTCAGAGAAAGAATTTTATTGCCATTTGTCTTGTTATACATCTGTCCTGAATTTGTTAACCTTGCTAATTTTGTCTTCAGAGAAAGAATTTTATTGCCATTTGTCTTGTTATACATCTGTCCTGAATTTGTTAACCTTGCTAATTTTGTCTTCAGAGAAAGAATTTTATTGCCATTTGTCTTGTTATACATCTGTCCTGAATTTGTTAACCTTGCTAATTTTGTCTTCAGAGAAAGAATTTTATTGCCATTTGTCTTGTTATACATCTGTCCTGAATTTGTTAACCTTGCTAATTTTGTCTTCAGAGAAAGAATTTTATTGCCATTTGTCTTGTTATACATCTGTCCTGAATTTGTTAACCTTGCTAATTTTGTCTTCAGAGAAAGAATTTTATTGCCATTTGTCTTGTTATACATCTGTCCTGAATTTGTTAACCTTGCTAATTTTGTCTTCAGAGAAAGAATTTTATTGCCATTTGTCTTGTTATACATCTGTCCTGAATTTGTTAACCTTGCTAATTTTGTCTTCAGAGAAAGAATTTTATTGCTGAACTGTGTGACCTTATATTTCAACCAAGAAAAAATCTGGATGCACCAATGGAGAATTTCTACTTTCCAAGCAAGCGACGACTGCAAAGATTAGCGCCTGGGACACGGTATTCTAATTCATCAACATCATCATGCAAACGATTCAGAGCACCGTTCTGCCTGCAGACATCCAAGAAAAATCATCATGAACTGTACGACTTGTGCAATTTTTTTACAGCAGCTAAAGTATCAGATAAAAAAATTAAGTACTTGTGCAATTTCATCACAATCCTCAATCTCATGATACCTTCTGAAAGAGATCATCAAAAACTGTATGGAGAATTTCTACTTTCCAAGCAAGCGACGACCGCGAAGATTAGCGCCTTGGACACGGTATTCTAATTCATCAACATCATCATGCAAATGATTCAGAGCACCGTTCTGCCTGCAGACATCCAAGAAAAATCATCATGAACTGTATGACTTGTGCAATTTTTTTACAGCAGCTAAAGTATCAGATAAAAAAATTAAGTACTTGTGCAATTTCATCACAATCCTCAATCTCATGATACCTTCTGAAAGAGATCATCAAAAACTGTATGGAGAATTTCTACTTTCCAAGCAAGCGACGACCGCGAAGATTAGCGCCTTGGACACGGTATTCTAATTCATCAACATCATCATGCAAATGATTCAGAGCACCGTTCTGCCTGCAGACATCCAAGAAAAATCATCATGAACTGTATGACTTGTGCAATTTTTTTACAGCAGCTAAAGTATCAGATAAAAAAATTAAGTACTTGTGCAATTTCATCACAATCCTCAATCTCATGATACCTTCTGAAAGAGATCATCAAAAACTGTATGGAGAATTTCTACTTTCCAAGCAAGCGACGACCGCGAAGATTAGCGCCTTGGACACGGTATTCTAATTCATCAACATCATCATGCAAATGATTCAGAGCACCGTTCTGCCTGCAGACATCCAAGAAAAATCACCATGAACTGTATGACTTGTGCAATTTTTTTACAGCAGCTAGAGTATCATATAAAAAAATTAAGTACACTTGTGCAATTTCACCACAATCCTCAATCTCATGATACCTTCTGAAAGAGATCATCAAAAACTGTATGACTGGTGCAATTTTCCAGCTGCTAAATGTAGGCTCTTCTCCAAATACTTGTGTGTTTTCATTTGTGCATATAAAGATACAGTTTGTGAATTCCCCCCCAATGAGGAGCTTGATAACTTCCCTTAACAGCATTTGTGAGTGCAAGTAAAGATTTATTTTATTTTATTTATTTTTTCAATAGGACTAAGTTGATCCTTTTAAAGAGCATTAGTTCTTAATAATGACAGTAATGTACCTTCCAAGCTCTGATCCCATATCAATGGCCATGCTCTTTATCTGACTAAGTAAATTGCTCAGATCTGAAATTTCATTATCTTGCTTTGCCATCTCTTCCTGTTCAAGGACTCATTTGAGACATTCTTCACATAACCATCCAAACTTCTAAAAAGATCGTGTTGGATTATATTACAAACCTCAATCTCATCACAGGGGCTTGATTTACCAGTCGAAATCTGTTGCAAGTTTATTTGTCTATTAGGTGCCCTTGTAGAACCAGCTCTCTCACTTTGATTCATGTACTTTGTACTTTTCAACGCATTGTCTGCAAGCCAAATTAAGCCATCTATTTCAACATGAAAATGGTTTATTATGTAGAGATTTCAAAGACAAACAATAATTTACATCTCATGGTCAGAGGTCCATTAATTGAGCGAGCCTTCTTTGGTGTCCAGGGCTTGGAGAGCAGACCACCAAGACTCCCCAGTAGCTTCTCTCCCTAAAAAATGATGAACGAGTGATTATAAGTCAGAAAAGGATTGCAGATTTTCTCCTGTTGCAATTAATTCATCAAAAGAATATACAACTTTTCACCAACCAAACAACCTTACTTTCCGCAAATACATGTTAATTCAACAACAGTGTTCAAATATGTTCATACTACCGATGCAATGTTCATATAGAAACCAATTGAGATTGTAGACAAGGCCAACAAAATGGAAAGTAGAAGTGATCACCTTGCTAAGGTCATCCTCCATTTTAGCAGCCTCAAGATGGGTCTGAGTGATCTGCTCTCCTTGATTCTCCAGAGCAGCCAATGTATATGCACCACATTGGCTAATTTCCTCTGCAATCTTGAGGCAGTTCTTGAACCTCCTCGTGGCCTCTTCCGCTTTGTGAACAAGAGACTTCTCCGATTCTTGGGGATTCAGATTTTCTAACTCACTCAGATCTCTCTTCTTCTCAAATCCGGACCTCTCCATAGAAGTTGAAGAGTTTGAACTGGAAGAAGCAGGGGCAACATTTTCTTTATCTCTTATAGCATTGGACAAGTGCTTAATTGAGGTGGTAAAGGAGGACCTTAACTCAGATTCAGCGTCAGAATCAAACAGGGCATTGGAGCTCAACTTTCTCTGAAGTGCACTGAAATCAAACTTCTTGGACCTCCTCGTGGCCTCTTCCGCTTTGTGAACAAGAGACTTCTCCGATTCTTGGGGATTCAGATTTTCTAACTCACTCAGATCTCTCTTCTTCTCAAATCCGGACCTCTCCATAGAAGTTGAAGAGTTTGAACTGGAAGAAGCAGGGGCAACATTTTCTTTATCTCTTATAGCATTGGACAAGTGCTTAATTGAGGTGGTAAAGGAGGACCTTAACTCAGATTCAGCGTCAGAATCAAACAGGGCATTGGAGCTCAACTTTCTCTGAAGTGCACTGAAATCAAACTTCTTGGACCTCCTCGTGGCCTCTTCCGCTTTGTGAACAAGAGACTTCTCCGATTCTTGGGGATTCAGATTTTCTAACTCACTCAGATCTCTCTTCTTCTCAAATCCGGACCTCTCCATAGAAGTTGAAGAGTTTGAACTGGAAGAAGCAGGGGCAACATTTTCTTTATCTCTTATAGCATTGGACAAGTGCTTAATTGAGGTGGTAAAGGAGGACCTTAACTCAGATTCAGCGTCAGAATCAAACAGGGCATTGGAGCTCAACTTTCTCTGAAGTGCACTGAAATCAAACTTCTTGGACCTCCTCGTGGCCTCTTCCGCTTTGTGAACAAGAGACTTCTCCGATTCTTGGGGATTCAGATTTTCTAACTCACTCAGATCTCTCTTCTTCTCAAATCCGGACCTCTCCATAGAAGTTGAAGAGTTTGAACTGGAAGAAGCAGGGGCAACATTTTCTTTATCTCTTATAGCATTGGACAAGTGCTTAATTGAGGTGGTAAAGGAGGACCTTAACTCAGATTCAGCGTCAGAATCAAACAGGGCATTGGAGCTCAACTTTCTCTGAAGTGCACTGAAATCAAACTTCTTGGACCTCCTCGTGGCCTCTTCCGCTTTGTGAACAAGAGACTTCTCCGATTCTTGGGGATTCAGATTTTCTAACTCACTCAGATCTCTCTTCTTCTCAAATCCGGACCTCTCCATAGAAGTTGAAGAGTTTGAACTGGAAGAAGCAGGGGCAACATTTTCTTTATCTCTTATAGCATTGGACAAGTGCTTAATTGAGGTGGTAAAGGAGGACCTTAACTCAGATTCAGCGTCAGAATCAAACAGGGCATTGGAGCTCAACTTTCTCTGAAGTGCACTGAAATCAAACTTCTTGGACCTCCTCGTGGCCTCTTCCGCTTTGTGAACAAGAGACTTCTCCGATTCTTGGGGATTCAGATTTTCTAACTCACTCAGATCTCTCTTCTTCTCAAATCCGGACCTCTCCATAGAAGTTGAAGAGTTTGAACTGGAAGAAGCAGGGGCAACATTTTCTTTATCTCTTATAGCATTGGACAAGTGCTTAATTGAGGTGGTAAAGGAGGACCTTAACTCAGATTCAGCGTCAGAATCAAACAGGGCATTGGAGCTCAACTTTCTCTGAAGTGCACTGAAATCAAACTTCTTGGACCTCCTCGTGGCCTCTTCCGCTTTGTGAACAAGAGACTTCTCCGATTCTTGGGGATTCAGATTTTCTAACTCACTCAGATCTCTCTTCTTCTCAAATCCGGACCTCTCCATAGAAGTTGAAGAGTTTGAACTGGAAGAAGCAGGGGCAACATTTTCTTTATCTCTTATAGCATTGGACAAGTGCTTAATTGAGGTGGTAAAGGAGGACCTTAACTCAGATTCAGCGTCAGAATCAAACAGGGCATTGGAGCTCAACTTTCTCTGAAGTGCACTGAAATCAAACTTCTTGGACCTCCTCGTGGCCTCTTCCGCTTTGTGAACAAGAGACTTCTCCGATTCTTGGGGATTCAGATTTTCTAACTCACTCAGATCTCTCTTCTTCTCAAATCCGGACCTCTCCATAGAAGTTGAAGAGTTTGAACTGGAAGAAGCAGGGGCAACATTTTCTTTATCTCTTATAGCATTGGACAAGTGCTTAATTGAGGTGGTAAAGGAGGACCTTAACTCAGATTCAGCGTCAGAATCAAACAGGGCATTGGAGCTCAACTTTCTCTGAAGTGCACTGAAATCAAACTTCTTGGACCTCCTCGTGGCCTCTTCCGCTTTGTGAACAAGAGACTTCTCCGATTCTTGGGGATTCAGATTTTCTAACTCACTCAGATCTCTCTTCTTCTCAAATCCGGACCTCTCCATAGAAGTTGAAGAGTTTGAACTGGAAGAAGCAGGGGCAACATTTTCTTTATCTCTTATAGCATTGGACAAGTGCTTAATTGAGGTGGTAAAGGAGGACCTTAACTCAGATTCAGCGTCAGAATCAAACAGGGCATTGGAGCTCAACTTTCTCTGAAGTGCACTGAAATCAAACTTCTTGGACCTCCTCGTGGCCTCTTCCGCTTTGTGAACAAGAGACTTCTCCGATTCTTGGGGATTCAGATTTTCTAACTCACTCAGATCTCTCTTCTTCTCAAATCCGGACCTCTCCATAGAAGTTGAAGAGTTTGAACTGGAAGAAGCAGGGGCAACATTTTCTTTATCTCTTATAGCATTGGACAAGTGCTTAATTGAGGTGGTAAAGGAGGACCTTAACTCAGATTCAGCGTCAGAATCAAACAGGGCATTGGAGCTCAACTTTCTCTGAAGTGCACTGAAATCAAACTTCTTGGACATCATACGTTTAAATCTAACAGTGGCCTCTTCGGCTTTGTTAACTAGAGACTTGTCCATTTCTTGAGGACTCTGGTTTTCTAAATCAATCCTCTTCTCAAAAGGAGAAGGAACATGAACATGTTCACAAGAAGGAGGGGAGTTTTCTTTGTTCCTTGAACCATTGGCTAAATGCTTGATAGGGGTGGTGGAGGACGACTTCATGTCAGATTCAGACACAGAATCAAACAGGGAGCTGGAGCTCAACTTTATCTGAAGTGCACCGAAATCAAACTTCCTCTTGGACATGAGACATTTTGCAGCCGAAGAGACACAGAATTCAGAAATACTGCTGCTGCGGGGGAGGTTCGCTTTGCAGTTGGAGGAGTTGACAGAGGTCTCTCAGATTGATCGGTAACGCTATCACCATCAGAGTCAGAATCAGAATTAAAAGGATTGGGGCTTGAAGGCTTCTTCCTCAGCATCATCTTTTCTGGTGTGATTTCCAATTTGGTTTCTGCCATATTCACAAACAGGACTATCCCAAAGTCTGTACACAAAGAGAGTAGGAACAAGAATATGATCAAGAGAAAGAAATAAACCAAAAAAGAAGATGTTAACGATCTGAAGAAGACTCGACACTTTCAAAATTGTAAAAACTTGATATTTGATCAGGTTGGGCTCAAACGATGCGAAAGTAATTAGAAATTATGATGAGAAAGAATGAAAAAAAGGGATACAAAGCATGAAATTAAGGATCAAAAGTAAGGACTTAAATAAAGGAAAAAGAACTGACATTAAAGTGTGCTGCGTCACGAAAAATGCTTATTATGAACCAAGAAAACAGATGTTGCAGCATTCTTTACTGAAAACAATAATCATAAAGAAGACACAACCATCAAAATAGCAGGAATTTGAGATTCGATCAGATTTTTTGTTCAAATAATGCACAAATAATAAGAAATTATGATCATACGCAAGAAAATGAAAGGGGCAGCAAAGCATGAAATCAAAGGTTCAAAGGTATTAGGGACATGGATAAAAATAAACAAATAAATAAATAGTCATAAAACAACACGCTATTGAATCAAGTGTGCCGCATCACAAAATGCTTATTATAAGCCAAGCAATGGATGTGGTAGCACTCTCTACTGAAATCGCTGATCTAAAGAAAACCCAACTTTCAAAAATTGTACGAACTTGATATTGATCAGATTTAGAGCACATTTACGAAAATAATAAGAAAATTATGATTTTTTAGTAAGAAAAAGAAAAAGAAAAAAACAGGGTTGCCAGATAGAGATATCAACTAAGGACAGAAACCGAAACAAACAGAAAAAGGGGAGGGGAAGGGAGGACATGGAGTACCCAAGATCCGAGATCAGAGAAATGGGGGAAAGAACAGAGCAGGGTTGTGGAGGTTTTTGAGGCAGAGAACAAGAAGAAGAGCGGGGCCGTCCACTACTCATTAGTTTTTTTTAAAAAAAAGAGGAATTCGACCGTTGGAGAAGTATCAGACGAGGCAGGGCAAGTGGTAGATTGCACTTTATGTTGTTTTGTTTCATTTGATATTTGAGTTAAAACTGGAATTCTTTTTGATATATTACCTTAGCGGTCAGAAAATTTATTACAATATACTGACTTTCAATTATCGTATTTTTTTTATTATCATTTTTTTTTTTTTACCAAACACTACCTCGGTTGGGAGTGTTGGTACTCACACTACTAGGGTACGATATTACACGTGCGAGTTTGTTTAGAAAGGGTACTCTTGGTGTATTTATTGGTTTTTAATAATTTTTCAAAAAAGGTTACATTTATAGGGTTTCACCATTTTTTCTCAAAATATTTTACTAAAAGTTTCATATTTTCCAAAATATTTCCTATAAATCTTTTTTTTCCCATTTTCAAAATCACATTTAAATTTATTACAATATACTAAATACAACTTGATACCTTTTTCACGTCTAATTTTTGTGTACTTTTTAACGTTCATTCTTTTTTACCCCTTGATTTCGTTCTGTACTATGTGAGACTACTTTTTAAGATATTTTAATAAAACATACGAACGACTGACTACAATAGGTAGTGATATGTTTATTAGAAAAATAGTCAAATTTAATACATGTAATCAATCTAAACATTTTGACAATGTTTTATTAAAAAAATATATATAATTTGATTATATTGTTGTGGGGGATATGAAGATGATTTTTTTAATGTCATTTTGTCTAAATTTTATAAGTTATGAGTTGGTCACTTAGTAAGGGCAGATGAACTCCTCTTAGCACAAATGATGGAGGCAATTTTGATGGAGTAAATTATATGTAAATGGAGAGTATATATGTAATACCCCAAATCCGGTTCATTGTCGGGAACAAAAATAGAATGTCACTAGTCCCGGTTAAGTCAGCTAACCCGATCCCAACCCATGTGGGATTTACTCTCGGCGTCTCGAGATGGAAGATGTTTATCGCTATGCATGAATGAATGTACAAAATCCTAACATGCTACTACATTGATGACTTGTCAACCAATTCACATACCAAATAATTACGATGAAAATCGATAAGATTCATAAAATACGACAGAGTGAGTTTCCCCTAAAGGTGCTGTGAGATCCCTCAATTTAGTCCCACATATAATACCTACCGGGCTAAGATCCTGTTTATAAGTGGGAATGGACTATAGATCTTTAACTTGGGTTAACCATTTTAAAGAAATGACTTAGGCCCATTACGTTGCACTTTGGGCCGGGTCGTTACAAATGGTATCAGAGCCAACCTGGTTCCGTATTAGATGGTGGGCTGGACTAGGGACGTTGGCTAGGCTGCCGGTCACGAACCAAAAGGTCGTGGGCTGGGGCTAGAAACGGGCCAAGTGCAAGGACGTTGGCTAGGCTGCTGGTCATAGACCAAAAGGTCATGGGCTAGGGCTAGTAACGGGCCAAGTGTGGAATTTCGGGGACGAAATTTCCTAAGGTGGGTGGATTGTGAGATCCCTCAATTTAGTCCCACATCT
>JAVDBV010088594.1:0-16525 GCA_032619315.1 Piper longum | reverse complement strand
ATAATAATTAACACCAACTATACCCGACAATAGCTATTAAATAGACAACAAAAGAAAAGAACAAGACACCAGAATTTAACGAGGTTCGGCAATTGCCTACGTCCTCGGACACTACCAAAATAATATTTCACTAAAGAGAAATATTACAAAGAGAGAAAGAACAAATTACCAATGGTAGAAAGGGAAGTTGGTAACTTTGAATTACCCTGTGGGATAACTTGGGATGAATTAAACTTGAGGGGGGAGGGTCCCTTATATAGGGAGAGAGCACCCCCCCACATCCTTCCCACAATAGATGTGGGATTTTGCAATCCCATACAACACAAAAGCACGAGAAAATTATAGGAGATTTCTTCCTCTAAAAGTGCACATTTTTCTTCTAATTCTTCCACTAACACATCCCTAACCTTTTCACACAAGGAATAAAACATTTACGGAACCGGACCTTAGAGCAACGGTGCTCAGTTGAGAAAACCTTGTACTCGGATTATGCATTTTAAACTTAGAGAGTCGATCAAATGCATGACAAAATGATTAGATGTAAAGCACTGTTGGATCATATGTACGATAAAATGACTATATGCGTGAAGCACTGTGTTGGTTGTCTATTATTTTGTTGTTACTCCACTCCACTATGTGCTAGCCAGGAACAAATTCAAAGAGCGGTCTTTTGTACCAATCCAAAGAGAAATGCCACACCCGATTTTTTTTTTCCATCTCATAAGGGTGTGAGATGGTCAAACTCATCAGCGTGATATTTTTTTTAATAAAATATTAACTCCTTGTACTAGGATCAGTGTACTTGTGATTGAATTGATCTAATCACAGTTGAGACTTTAATCTCTTCGCCTACATGCAAGGTGGTTGAGGTGATTATTCGAGCAGATACTCAATAAGAACACATCTTAACTACAACTAGATAGTCACATAAAATCAAATCCATAAAATATCAATTTTTTGGAATCGCTTATAAAGTATTACAAAAAACATCAATTAAAACGCGTGCTTTTTAAATCATATAAAACCCAATTTTGATGAAATATCTTTTATTAAAAGTATTCGACAAATCATTCAAAACATGGTTTTAAAATCATAAAAATCCATTCAAAATCATTTTTCTTCTCCTTCAATTCAAGCCATGGAAGATATCTACCAAATACTAAGGCAGTGCACCCATGGGTCTATGTTACATTGAGAGTAAGATCAAATCAATCTCATCATAAATCATAAGCCATAGTTTATGAATCATAGGAAGGGCATCCCAAACCGCAAGTTCATGGGTCATGCCTATTTAAGTACCTGTGATCCCACACATTAAATTAGGGTATCTTAATTTACAATTATAATCATACGTGACTCTAGAACACGTATCATAACTAATGCCAAACCCTAATAGTAAGACGATATCATATGGTATTCAATTTTTATGACAAGGTTCCACTAGACATTTATAATATCTTTTCATCTTTTCGTCGTCATCGTTTTTGGATCTTGAGTATTAATCTTTATGCCCAGTGAAAGCCTTGCCATAATCAATTGTAAGTTGAAGAAAAATATAAATCATCAATAAAACATCATGAAATCCATCACTTTCGGTTTCGTTTAAATCTCGTATTATGAAATCATCCAATTAATTATTAAAATAATTGGTCGTTAAACCTCTTTGAAAATTGATATAGATAAATTATCAATTTGTAAAATATGATACCATCTTTACCGAATCATAATACTTCAAAAATCATTCAATGCATAGCCAAAAATAATTAGAAAAGACTATTACAATATATCTATATGCTATCATGGTTTATTCTTTTAGCTAGTTTTCATCATCTTCTACCTCAACGCTTCATTTTACTTGCATCTTCTTTGTATTAACTCCCGTGCAAGAATTATGTCTTGTCATCCTCAAGGAATTTTATTCATTGTTTTTACCTCTTTCTTTACATTTTATTTATTACCATGTTCCATTTCTTTTGTATTACATTTTATTTTGCATTCATAATTTCAAGGGCATGTTTCTGTAGTTCACTAGAATTTATTGGTTTTAGCTAGATTAATGAGGTGTATAATTTCATAAATATTTTCATGTTAGGTTCATTAATATTGTCTTATAAGTTTAGTATATTGACTCTTAATTTTTGTTGCACACTCATAATTAGTTATTATTCTTCATTTTGACTTGATTGTAAGAATATAGGAACATATATCCTTAGCTAGGTTGCATGCTTCCTGGTATCTTTCCATTATACTCATACTCATCCAAATCTATTTTATTAATTAAAGTTTGTTCATAATCCACACCTATCTTTAAGTATTTTTAGCTTATATTTTCATGTAATTTAAAATATTATTTAAAACTCTAGAACCATTCCTCTTAGAGAGACCTACATATATTCATTAATATCTTAAATCCAAGTCTCAACGACATCAACATCTGCTTAAATCTTATTTTTCAGATTAATCCCTACATGCTTCGTTGCTGGTTCGTGACATTATTCATGATGCTTAGGTTATTCTTATTTAAAATGTTCATTTATAGATTTAATTTAAACTTATGTTTACTCGACCCTATACATTTAGTCATGTTCCCTTATTCAAGCATACAAGTCCGTTCTTCAAACCTTTAAGGCCAATTGATAGTCATAGTATCATCTTGACTTTATTTAATATCTCCTTTCTTTTTCTAATTGGTCATATAATTAGTATCTCATTTACTCATTTATTTTAGGTCCTAAGGTATACTTAGTATTTTCCAAAATTACTTTAGATTCATTAATTAGTCTTGATTATTCCCTTGACAAGGTTGCTTAGTCTATCAAGATGAATAATCTTATTTTTCATTCCTATCACATTTTCTTAGTTGATGTGTTTCATCGTTGTATTAGCTTAAGCCTTTAGTTTTTAAATTATCTTATCATTTTGCTCTTTAATCTATTCTATTAACTTCAGTAGATGTACCGGTCATTTACCTCCTCTTTTCTCTATTCAAACATTATCTTCTTTTATACTTAGCTTAGCCTTATATCTAAGATTCATATATTACTTATTTGTTATTTTTCACTCTTGATCATCTTTTTTCCTGTTCGTTTTTATCCTTTTCTCTCATATTATATTTCTAGATATAATTTTTATGAACAAACCGTGTATGTATATGAGGTAAATTGATAAAAAAATCATCATTTTTTTTAAAAAAATCGATAAATCACAACGTCGAAAACTTTATGAAAATCTCTTTAACACCAAAGCATCTTGTAAAATAAATTTCAAACTCATTTTAAATTTAAAATCGACACGAAAAACTTAAAAAAAGAATCATTCACATCGTGGAAATATCTAAATATAATTAGAGATAAAGGTTTTTACCTCTTGTCCTTATTCGCCAGAACTCCTAGGTCTTTAGTCTCCTACTTGGGCTTCTTCTTTTAAGTTATCTTTTTCTACCTTTATACTCCTATTTATAGTTTTTTAGTTGTTTCACCTATAAGTTAATAGAACTTTCTGAAAATAATGTTCTAGTAATTTCACATTTTCTTATAATCAATTATAATTTGCTACCCTTCTTGATCAATCAGATTTTACCACTTTTTTAACCAATAAAAACTCCCTAGGTAGATTAATTTACTTAAAAATTATCTTAAAATATTATTAAAGTTTAATTCATAGTTATGTCTTTTGGAATTTTCATTTTAAGAGTTTTTAGAGGGGTTATTTCAGTCTTTTTAATCTCCACCTCTTTTCGCCTCTATACTCGGCAATAAAATTCACTCGAATTAATTATATTACCTACCGGCTTTTTACAATTATCCAATTATTTACTTACCCAATAAGTATTTCAATAACTTTCACCTGGTTTTATAATATTTCATTATTAACTAATCTTTAATTATTTTCTCTAAAATTAATCGATAAAAATTAAGGACATTACAAAAAAATTATATTAATCAATAAAAATAGGGACATTTAAAAGAAAACTAGGTGAGTTTCAGAGGGTATAAATGTTAAGAAAGATGAGAAAAGCTGACAAAATTAAGATTAAAGAGAGACAGTGACCAAGATTTAAAGGCTTGGGATAAATCAAGAACAAGCGGGAGCAAAACAAGTTCTACTTCACTTTATTCCTTCATTCTAAACACAATGGTGTTTTCCCAATATATAAGTAGTTATAAGTAGCCATCACAATATGCCCGTATAAAACTCTCAACCACGGGAAATTGGAACATTGAAGGAGTAAGATGTAATTTGCGATAGGAATAACATGAAAATAGCAATAGAGAGAATTAGTCATTTAAAGATGATAATGATTTAGCAAGAACCGTGTAATTTAACATTACTAGAACTGGCATGACAGCCATCATTAAAGCCGTCAGCAATCATGTCACTAAATAGATACATGGATCAATAAACTACTAGTTTTATAAAACTTGACTTAGTGAACTTCCAGGCCTCATGCTCTCATAGACACGAAAACATCGAGAGACTAAAATCTTTCTGCAATTGGTGTATTTGAATTGCATCTCTGCAATTGCGAGCAACATTTCAGAACTTGAAATCTTTCTTCTTCGATTTCCCTTCCTTTTCCTGCATCTTCCGCTTCCTCTTTTTCTCATTCTACAATTGGTGTATTTGAATTGCAATCAATTAATTTCCCACAAACAATTAAGAAAGTACGAAGTGAATGAACCCCCATACCTCAGCAACCATGTCACTAAAATCTTCTGGCTGATTACGCAGTTTCTCCTCTTCTCTTGCTTCGTCATACCTGCCAAGAAGTTATAACAATTACTAACGCCAACTTCAAAAAAAAAAAATTTAAAAAAAAAGAAAGAACAATAAACCAATAATAACAAATCTCCATACTTTGCAGCAACAACGTTTTCCAAACTTTCTAATTCCTCTGGTTGTAGGGTAACATCCACTTTGTCCGTTTTTTGCCCCCGCAACAAATCAACCTGACAAAATCATAAATACAAACATTAGAAGTGAATGCTAACAAATACATACATTTCCAATCGGAAAAAATGAAAAGGAATTGAAAAAAATATTTCTAAATTCGCATAGAAATCCTAGTCCTGACGAAATGGGTTTTTTTATGTCAAGGGTCAAGGGCGAGAATCCCAAAAAGAAATTGAGCAGATATTTTTTAAAAAACAAGTACGCACTTAATACACAAATGGCCATATTTTTTTAAATCTTTGACTTAAAAAATGAACTTTGATAAAATAGCAAGAACACTAGAATGAAAACAACTACTTGACAAATTCAATCTTACCCTTTTGGCAGCAGTTTTGTCTTGTGCTCCTGATCCAACAACATATCTAAGTCCAAAAAACAGTAAAAAAAATTAGTTTACAATGTAGAACCCTACAAACATCTAATCTTCATCACTAATAGCGGGAAACAAATACAGACGTATGTGTTGTGCCAAACAATGTTCCCTGAGCAATCTTTTCCTCTTTCTCCGGAAGTACCTACGTAAAAAAATTTAAAGTCTTTTCAAGTAAACTTTACTTCAACACAAAAGCAATGTGAGTGGTAAGGTGGCATACTTGGTAAAGAGGCCTCTCAGGCTCCTTCCGCTGCTGTTTCCTCAAATCAATGACATCAGGTGTTTCAACACCAGTTGGAGTGCTGTACCAATAATAAAGCTATAATTACAAATTGGACCGTCATAACAAATATAACAACATAAGATGCCAAAATAATTAACAATAATATTAATATCATTCAGACATGAGAACCTTGATAGGCTTTCAACAGATTGAATTCCATCTTCCAGCTCCTCCTCAATCTGCTCTTCCTCTTCTTCCTCCTCCTCCTCTTCCTCCTCCTCTTCTTCCTCCAAATCGCCCCAGTGCTTGCTCTTATCCACAGGTTCCTCCTAAATTGGGCATAAATTATATTTCATGCATCTAAAAAAAAGAGCTCCAAAAGCTGCATAAGTTGCTGAGACTACAAACATGAAAATAGATATGGAAGCTGTTGTACCTCATAATTTGGCTGTTCTTGTTGCTGAACCCCAAATACATCTCCATATAATGGGCGCCCATACTACAATAATATTGTAAATTTTAGGGGGAAAAAAAGATGAATAAATACCAATTGTAAAGATGTTTACGGTATGCACCTCATCGACAGGAGGCTTGCCCCAGCCACCAGGGTGATAACCAAAGCTGGCTCCAAGAGGTATAGGAGCATTTAGACCAGGAATTTTCAGATGAGGATATGAAGGTGGAGGTCCATATCTCTATCAACAAAAATAATCATTTGTTAAATAATTAATAATTTGGAGATAAGAAAGATGGATGCTGTTTAATCTTTTAAGTCACAAGCAATAAAAAGAGCATGAAATATGGCATCCAAAGAGAGGCAGGAACTACAAAGTCATTAAACAGTTTGAGCAATTTAAGAAACAAACAAAATAGATTGAACATGCCTAACCTGCATGTTTATAAGCCAAGGAGGAGGGGCACCCTCAGGCATACCCAGAGCTTCTTTGAGTTCATGTGACAGCGTTCCAGGTTTCATCTCCTTAAGTTTCACCTGCATAAATGGAATTATTTGAATAAGTGAACCAATATATTATACGCATTAATAAAAGTGATGGTCTCCATACCCTATTCCAAACAACCTACCAGTAATAACAGCTCATCCATCTCAGAAATGTATTTGTATTTGTTAGATTAGTACTGTTCATCTTGTGTATTATCTGTTTACTTGTTATCTCCTTCATGTGTTTGTTAGTTAGTTTAGGAAGATATTCTGTTTATTAGAAGATTTGAGGGAGATAATCCTTCATATTGTGTAAGGTTGTTGTAACTGGCGACAGTGAACTCAATCTTTGAGTCATCTATTTACCTCTCATTCTAACATGGTATCAAAGCATTGATCCAAGTTAGACCTGCGACTTCTTGCTATCCTGTCCTTGCCGCTGTTTTCTTCTGTATGGTTGAATCAATTAGAATTCCCATACATTTGTTTCTTGTGTGTGGTAGAGTCTATTAGGATTTCCATACACTTTATTGTCTCTGTGATTGAGTTGTTTCCCTACCTATTGTTGCTAGGTTTTTGTAAACACCCAAGAGTATAACTATGGCAGCAAAGGATAAACCCACCACCTACGCTTCTGATGCTTCAGTTATATCTATTGCAGAACTTCTCAATAGTTCTTCCATTACTTCCTCCAAAAAATCTGGAACCAAAATATTACCTTCCCTGGTTAGCAGCCATAAGAACCTTTCTGATATCTAAAGAGAAACTCAAGTACATAGAAGAGGACAAACCTGAGGTTGCAGGTTCTGTGTGGCCAAAAGAAGATGCCCAAGTGAGGTCCGGGCTGTGGAACAGCATGGAACCTCACATTAGTTGCGATATAATGTTGCTACCCCTTATCACTCCTCTTATGACAAGGAATGCTACAAATGTCTCACTTAGTGTTTGCTGACGATCTCTTGATTTTTTCCGAAAACTCTTCTCTTGGCATAGCATATAAAATCTTACTTGCATGACTTTGATACCTTTTCCGGTTAAAAGAAAATATTATATTCTTCTCCCATGTTTGAGTCCATAAAGAAAACATTCATGGTTATTTTGGCTATCACATTGAAGTGCTCCCTATTCGTTATTTAGGTCTGCCTCTTAGTTCAAATAAGTTTTGTTATTCCATGTGTATTCCTTTCATTGATAAGATTAAAGCTAAATTCAAGGGTGGAAAGCATATCTACTATCTTATGCCAGCCGTCTCCAACTCTTAAAACCCGTCATCAATAGCATATTTTACTATTGGACCGCCACCTTCACTCTTCCAAAACGTGTTATAAAATTCATTAGTAAATTGTTCTCTTCGTTCTTGTGGAAAGAGAACATTGATGTTAGGGGTTTCCACAATGTTAGCTAGATATAAATTTGCAAGTCTTTATTAGGAGGCAATCTTGGTATCCGAGATATTTCTGAGGTTAACAAAGCTGGACTAACTAAGTTGCTTTTGGCGAGTGTTAACAAATCAAATAGTTTGTGGGTGAAATGGATTCATCGATTTATTTACACACTGGATCTATATGGACTGTGAGCACAAATTCTGGATCTCACACTTGAAACAACATTATTTCCTTAAGAGAAAAAATAGCCTATGATTGTTTCTATAGAATTGGCAATGACATGAGCATGTTCACTTGGCTTGACCCTTGGCTTTATCATTGCCCCTTCATCCAAAGACTCGGTCATCAGACTATTGCAAATTTTAGAGGAAACACCTCCCACACTATATCCCAATCCATTATTCAAAGTTCTTGGGCCCTCACTTCTGACACTACGAGCACATACTAAACTTTCTAAATAAGAATATTCCTTTTTTATCTTATGCGGATGATAGCATAAGGTGGTTATCCTCTATAGGAAAATTTTCTTTCAAAAGTTGTTAGAACTTCTTGAGACTTCCTTCTCCAAGAATGTCATGACACCCTCTTGTTTGGCCTAAATACCAAAGACCAGCATGCGTTCATTGTTTGGTTGGTCATGCCAAATAGTATCTTAACTCTAGACAATCTTCAAAAGAAAGGACTTCATCTCGCTAACAAATGCTCTCTTCATGAAGCTTGCCTGAAAGCTATAGACCATTTATTTTTTGATTGCTCTTATATTAAATAAGTTTGGAAGTTGGTCCTTCAAAAATTTCACATGCTCCATCAAATTAACTCCTTCGATAAAGAAATAAATTGGTTTTTTACCTTTCGTGTGCAAAACAAGCATGCAAGTCTCCTCGTGAAACCCTTTTTTCTACTCATGAAGAGATAAATTGACTTCTTACCTTTTGTTTGCAAAACAAACATGCAAGTCTCCTCCTGAAACCCTTTTTTGCATGTTACATCTCTTCCATTTGATACAAACGAAACAAAAGAATATTTAAAAATCTCAAAATGTACCATGATTCGTTGGCTATATCCATTAATTCTCAAGTACAACTTGCTTCGAAAATCCTAAATTACAAACAGAAAATTATTGATCATTATGATTTGCTTCTGAACTTTTAGATGCAACTCTATAAGGACTCTTTAGAAGCCCTTTCCCCTTTGTATTTATTTACCCCTTCGAGGGTTCTTGAAATAAAATATTACTTTATAAAAAAAACAAGAAAAAAAAAATCATCGTCGACTACTTATAGAGTCTGGTTACCAGTCAGGGAAACCTATGGGCTTGAGGGGAACATCCAAAGGATATATGAATTATGTGAGGATATATTTCTCACCAAGCAAGGAACTCGTGCCCTTCTTGAGCACTATAGTTTTCTCATGTCTAAGTGGGAAGAACTCAGTATGTATCATCACTTTGTACCAGCTCTACCCTAGAGATCTTACTACTTGGAAACGTCAAAGAGTGGAGCTCACCTCTACTTGGAAACGTTAAAGAGTGGAGCTCAAGGTGATCTCCTTCCTTGCTGCTCTTGGTCCACAATATGAATCTGCTAAGAACCAGATTTTGACCGGTGCTGAATTGCCAAGTCTTAATGCCACATTTTCAGGATTGTCTAGGATCTCAATTGAAGCTGATCAACCTGATGACCAGGATGGGGGTGTTGCCCTGTTAGCCACGGCCCAATCTTTCACCAACTCAACAAAGGGGAGAGGTAGAGGATGTGACTCTTCAGGTCGAGGAGGTGGTCGTGGTATTGGAAAGAGAGAAGATCGGCAGTGTACCTATTGTTAGAAACAGGGACAAACTGAGGAGAAGTGCAGAAAAAGCATGGAAAACCTGATTGGGCTACCAAAAAAGATCTGCCCTCAGATGCCTCTCCCTCCATGAATGCTTTGGCTGCAGAATGTGTTGGTTCTTCTAACCCTGCCACTGTTACTATAAGTGTTGAGGACTTTGAGCATCTTCTTACGATGGCTCATGGTGAACCACCCCTCCCATCAGCTGCTCTAGCCCATTCAGGTATATCAACTCCTCACCCTCCTTTACAAGGAAAACGGCTCATTGATTCCGGCGCCACAGACAACATGACTAGTAGTGCCCATTTTTTTGTTACATATTCTCCATTTCGACAACCATTATTTGTAAGCTTGCCTGATGGAAGTCAGGTCCCTCATATTGGAAAAGGAAGTGTCTGTATCATCCCCAATATGTGCAAGATGTGCTGTTTGTGCCCTCATTTCCTATGAGCATTCTATCAGTAAAAAGGTTGTGTTCCACTGATTTGTGTCAAGCCATATTCACCTCCTCTTATTGTATTTTTCAGGACACCAAAAGCAAAAGGGAGATTGGTCATGGTTGGAGTGATAGTCATCTCTACTATTTGAAGCCTACTTCACAAAAAGCCTCACAAACTCGTTTAGGTTCTGCGTCTTCCAAAGCCTTTGAACGGCATCTATGGCTAGGTCATCCCAACTTGAATAAGCTCAAGCTGATGGTTCCATCCTTGCAGCACATCTCTCAACTTTGATGTGAGTTCTGTGAGTTAGCTAAACATAGTCGTGTTTCCCTAACTTTATGTTCTAGATCTAGATCAAATAAACCTTTTGAAGTGGTCCATTCAGATGTTTGGGGACCCGAGCAATTCCTAATCAAAATTGGTTCAAATAATATGTACTCTTTGTTGATGATTACAGCCGTATATCTTGGTTGTATTTCATGAAGGACAGAAATGAAGTTTTCACTAAATTTTTACTATTTGTCAATGACATACACACACAGTTTTCAGCCACTATCCAAATATTTCGATCAGATAATGCTTTAGAATACACACCATCACAGTTTAAAACATATTGTAACAATCATGGTATTCTTCATGAGACCTTGTGTGTGTAAACTCCACAGCAAAATGGAGTTTCTGAACGAAACATACACACCTCTTTGAAGTCACAAGGAGTATTATGATCCATGTCTATCCCCAAACAACACTGGCCAGCAGCTCTTCTTACAGCCTGTTTCTTGATCAACCGAATGCCTAGTGCAGTTCTGAAATATGAGATACCCTTCAACGTGTTATTTCCTAATAAACCACTGTTTGCTATTGAACCTAAGACCTTAGGTTGGGTCTGTTTCGTGCACATTCTTCCCTCCAAGAAAGATAAGTTGTCTTCTAGAGCCTTGAAGTGTGCCTTCATAGGGTATTCTAGACTTCAGAAAGGTTGTGTGTTACAACCCCTCTTAAAAAGACCTATGTCACCATGGATGTCAGTTTCTTTTAATTGGTCCCCTTCTACTCCCAACCTGATCTATCCAGCAGCCCTTCCCTCCCCTCCCATCCTGCTCAGTCCAGCACTCGTACATCCACCTCTTCAGTTCCTTTTCCGGTATTGGAACTGCCACAGCCACCTACTCAACAATTTGCTGAGCCTCCTATTGTGTACTCTATACGTACACAAGGCCATTCTTTACCTCCTGTTCCATCCAATCCTGCCCAAAATTCACAGATCCTCCTGTTGTCTATACCCGCAGACCTAAGGATGACTCCATCACTTATCCAGGCCAATCCTCTCTTGTTGCTCCCGAAACAGATATGACACCTTATACTTCCACTGTTTTGGTGCACAGCTCATCTCATCTCAGTACTCCAACAGATCCTATCAAAGCCTTGCTTGATCCGAGATGGAAGCAGGCTATGGAAGAGGAAATTGTCGCCCTCAACCGAAACAAGACTTGGGAGCTGGTTGACCTTCCTGTCGGCAAGAAAGTCATTGGATGTAGATGGGTGTATACAGTCAAACTCAAGGCTGATGGCACATTGGACAGACTCAAGACACGTCTAGTTGCTAAAGAGTACAGTCAGACTCAAGGGCTTGATTACGCTGACACCTTTTCTCCATGGGGAACTCCAAGAAGAAGTGTATATGCAACAGCCCCATGGATTTGTGGCTGAGGGAGAGTCTCAGAAGGTGTGCAAGCTCCATAAATCCATTTATGGCCTCAAACAATCCCCTCGAGCATGGTTTGAAAATTCAGCTCTACACTGTTGGACTTTGGATTTATCAGGTGTGTGACAGACTATTTTGTGTTTGTGAAAATGACTTCAAAGGGGTGTGTTCTCATAATTGTGTATGCGGATGATATAGTCCTATCTGGGAATGACAACAAAGGTCTTGAAGCAACTAAGGAATGGCTGAAGTCTAAACTGCACATCAAAGATCTAGGTCAGCTACATTACTCTCGAGATTGAGGTTATGAGAGATCAGAAAGGTATCTATTTGAGTTAGAAGAAATATGTGTTGGGCATGTTGCAGGAAACTGAAAGGATACATGCAAAACCAGTGGACTCTCCACTTGAAGTTGGTGTTAAACTACAACCAGATGAAGGTGAGTCATTGGAGGATGTGAGTAGATATAGAAGACTAGTTGGAAAGCTGATCCACTTAACTGTAACCCAACTTGACCTGTCCATTGCAACGAGTGTAGTCAGTCAATTCATGCAAAATCCTAGGCTTCCACATTGAAACGCAATAATGAGAGTCTTAAAGTATCTCAAGGGCTGCCCCAACAAAGGACTGCTGTACACTAAACAGTAGGATGAAGAGTCCCTACAAGTTCATGGCTTTGTTGATGCAAATTGGGCTGGATCACCCCTTTGATCAAAGGTTCTACTTCAGGTTATTGCATCAAGTTGGGTGGCAACTTTGTCATTTGGAAGAGTACAAAGCAATATGTCGTCGCCAGATCTTCAGCCGCAGCTGATATCAGCTTCGGCTAAATCAACCACTGAGCTGGTCTAGGTGAACTAGGGTTTCCAATCATGGGAGCAATGAAACTCTGGTGTGACAATATGTGCAATTGAATTGCACACAATCCTGTCTTCCATAAAAGGATGGCACATTGAGTTGGACCGTCACTTCATACGGGACAAAGTGAGGGATACTATATCTTTGGAGCATATCACTTCAGCTACACAGTTAGCAGATATACTAAGGCATTACCTAATGTCCATCATCAAAGGTTGAAGTCAAAGCTATGTTTGGTAGATGTCCCATCATAGCTTGAAGGGGAGTGTTAGATAAGATATTGTTCATCCTGTGTATTATCTGGACTTCTTGTTTGTTTACTTGTTGTTATCTCCTTTATGTGCTTGTTAGTTAGTTTAGTAAGATATTTTGTTTGTTAGAAGATTTGAAGGAGATACTCCCTCATATTATGTAAGGTTGTTGTAACTGTTTATGTACATAAATAGAAGGCTACAGTGAACTCAATCTTTGATTCACTTATTTGCCTCTCATTCTAACAGTATTCAAACTATACAGTGGAATATTTTACTCCTTTAACTGCAGCCATTATAAGAAATGTTGCAGAGGGAAACCAAGAATTTTTATCTAAAAACACTCAAAATGCACCACACTATTCTCATGCTTTCAAAATTTAATACTCTGGAGCCAGAAGTTATTTAAAATCCAGCCAAAACAGATAGTCATATAGAGAAGGTCCATATTTGTTCACATAGATTTTTTTTGGCATTGTTACACCTTTAAAAACATTATAAAACACTCTGTACATGGAAATTTCATTTAAATTGTTATTTTACTCAATCCCATATAAAAAAATCTTTTCATATATAATTCTTTCAACCAGTATGATACATGCCAATCTGATACATATCACATTTTTTAAGGTCTAATCTGTATCAGTAATCTACCAGGGCGAATTCCTGGTACTGACACATTAATAATTGTGTTTAATTTCTTAAGCTACCCATAGAAATATACCTCAAATTCCTTTCCTTCATGATACAAATCACCATGCGTGGTCAGCTTCGGCTTAGTCTGATACTTAAAGAATGCATCATGAAGAACCTTCCAGCAAGATAGACAATGATGTCAAATGCTTTCTGAGAGTTGTAGTCAAATATATGGACCATACACATTGCCGATAACCGAAAAATGTTACAAGGCAATACACAAAAAACGTTGCAAATAACCTAAGATATAAGTTGAACCTGATAGTCAATATCCATCTTTCCCATTTTAGGTTGCATACGCTCGCGTTGCTTTTGTTTCAGTTTCTTGCTGTCCTCCTTCTCAATGTATGCCTGAAATCAAGATTCAGAAAGGGATAATATTCATGCCAACCATCCAACATTAGTCTCATAATCACCTCATAACCACAAGTATAAGATGTCGAAAATTGTTAGCACCTACTAGAATGATGCAGTCATACAACAAAAACTGATAAGAATAAAATTCATGCAACATGTAGTCAAGTAACTTTTAAATATTAATTCTATCTGATTTTTGGCAAGCACAACCAAACCTGTCTAATTTTTTCGATTCCAGTGGCTGCAATGAAATCAGGAAGTTGGAATGGCTGTTTCTCAATACCACGTTTTCCCTACAATCACAATAAAAGAAAGATGAGGCATAAACAAAACAAAACAAAACTTAAAAGTGAACTACATTTTTTCTGTAACTGAAACATAACACATTGAAAGAGTCCACATCTGCATAATCAAGAAAGAAAAAGTTCAGTTCCAGCACTAATCAATGGTCTACAGTGCATCAGGTATCAGAAAAAAAATAGCAGCAAAGAATAGGGGCTGGACCTGCCCTGCCAAATCTAAAGTCCTTAAAAACATTGTCAGAGTATCAACTCGGAGACAACTATCTATACCCCACCCACCCTAGCATTTTTTTTTAAACACCATTCACATTTCCCCTCTGGCAGATTTATTGTGATCTTCTGGCTCCATGGTAGGCTACAGCTTATCCTGCAAGAACCATGTATATGAATAAGAGGGGGTAGAATCTTATCTACTTACTCTCCTCCCCCACCCTCTCAATATTATTCCCAAATACTTCTATAAAACAGATATACACGTCAGAAAGATTAATTCCAAACTTTTCTCGTGTCCAGATCATCACTAACCTGTAAAAACTTTCGCTTTTGACACCAATGACGAGGCACAGGAACAGTATTTCGATATGATTTCAAGAACACAAGCAACTTCGGATCTGCTGCAGTTGCATCCCACACCTGGGGGGAAAAAACAAACCTTCTATTAGTAGATATAAGAAAAATATATGATTCAAAAAGTGGTCACAAGTCATATTTATCCACAATCTAATCCTCCCATCAGTTCAGGAGTAAAGAGTCACATACATATATATATGATGATGATGATGATTAGTTCGTTTAACTCACTATCCGAAGACTAAGGTCTGTTGAAATGCTAATAGCGCAGTGTAAGACCAGAATTGCCATGACTCTAACTAAGGTTTCAATAATATTTCATAAAGTAATTACATATAGTCTATACTGGTCACCAATATTCCGTAGCATGTCTCCAAAATCCAAAGAGTTACAAATAGCAGTTTGGCACTCTTAATCTATAACTTCTCTATCTTTTCATACAATTAGATTTGACTTCTCCCACATCATATTCTACTCCCACCTTAAACCTGAATGAAGGTCAGTTTAGGATCCAATCTATGAAAAAAAAAGGTATCAACTTATGTTTTCGATTTATAAATGCAATTGGTAGACATAACAGCCTAACATTCAATGTTATTTTATGGACAATCACACGGAAGCAGAACATAAGAAATTTCCAACACAGCATACTTAAATGTTACAAGAGAGCACGGACCTCAACCACATCAGGTCTGGAGGAGATCTGTTTCAGCTCAGCAATTTTCATCCGGCGTTGAAGCTGCATAACATTGAAATCAATTAATCACAGTATATCACAGATCTCTTGATAACAAACCCATGAAGAACAAGACACTCATACCTTTTTTTTCTTGTTAGAGAAACCCTTATCTTTCTGCTCAGCATCTTGGTCTTCCTCCTCCGAATCAGAGTCCAGACTCTTTTTGGCTGCCCCATCCACAGCCCCATCATCTTGCTTATCATTCCCCTGTTCGAATCATGGGAAAAAACGATTATAGCACCAAAAACAAAAACGAAAAATAAAGAAGGAATCAAATCCGGGTTGTAGCAATATACCTCGGCACCAACAACACCATCGTTGAAATTGAACTTCTCAAAGACACGCTTGAAATCGTCAAGAAAGCCATCTTCAATCTCCGCTTTCTCCGGCACATACTCTATCTCTACTTGCTCCCCGGCCTGCAAGTTTTACGAACTTCTCAGTACGGGGGAGGGGAGGGGCGGGCGACGAAAGAAACCCTAAAACCCGCAACGAAAGGAAAGTAGGAAGAAGCAAAGAAGGCGAAACCTGCGGCGGGTCGGCATCCTGTTCGGCATCTTCGGCATCGCTGGCGTCGGCAGCAGCGGAGGAGGAGGAGAGCTTGGCAGCCTTCTTCTGCTTCCTGCGGCGGCGGCGGCGGCGCTCGCTCTCCTTAAACTTCTTGGGAGAGCCGTTCGGGAGAACGACCGGGGCTTCGGCGGCCATGGTCGCGACCTCCGCCGTCATAGTGGCCTCCGGCGGCGGCACAAGTCCAGCAATACTTGTCTCTGGATGCGATGGGGAGGGTGGGGTTTGGAGTTGGGTCACCGCCACCTGCTTTGTCTATTCATTCATACACACTAATTATACTTAATTTACTTTTACCATAAAAATTAGTTCCATTATAATTTTATCCAAATTATA
>JAVDBV010088593.1:23049-33958 GCA_032619315.1 Piper longum | reverse complement strand
CCCCCCCCCCCCCCCCCCCCCCCCCCCCCCCCCCCCCCCCCCCCCCCCCCCCCCCCCCCCGCGCGGCGTCATTCAAATTATTTTCCTTTGGACAGATGCTGGCTTCATCCTTGCTCGGGTAATTTTTGTTCCCTTCTTCTTCGTAATTTGCATGCATGCATACTTATAATTGATAATAAGCTTGTTCATCATGGAACTAAAGTCCCTAATCATAAAAAAAAAAAGAAAAGAATTAAATTGGAAATAAAACTGGAAGCCATCCATGAAGAACACCCAGAGTTTGGGCAAGTGGGCGACCGTAGGCAAGGAAATTCAAGGCACTCACACCCCCGATGACCCCCGGGCTGCTGGTGGGATTGCTAGGGAAAAATAGAGGACGACAATGGGTGAGGAAATCCGGCAATCTAGGGCAACAGGAGGGTTATAAGGGATAAATAAAATAAAGACTTCACCTTTACCATATTAAATTAATAATTGGTAGAAAATGGGGTAGTAAAAATATAATCGTGTAGAAAATCATGAAATAACATAATTATTTAATGAAGGGTGGAATCTTATTGAATTAAATAAATTACAGATAATTATATAAGTGATATCCTTAAATTAGGATAATAGAAATTAGTCAAAGAATATACCAATAATAGTAACTAATTATTAGTTATAAATTAATAATTATTTTATTAATTATCAAGTGAGGATTATGATTGGGATAATTAATTTAAAATGTAATGAAGGACTTAAATGATTATATCAAATGAATAATTAATTATATCACTAGAACTAATGAAAGTTAAATAATTAATAATGTTCAACATGACACATTTTTATATTGTCAAAAATTGATAGTTATATTAGTCATGTTGCATGCATTTTCTACACGAACAAAATTATACTCATGTATAATTTTATGTCCTCGTTCAGACTAGGATCGTTGATTGCAGTCGCGGGATTTTGTACAAGCTACCAGGTCCGTATAATTACTTATATTCCTTTCTGGCAGCCCTGGTTGGCCTGAGCCCATATTCGACCACCATGCACCGTGTGCAACCGGGGTCAAAGAATTGACTCAGTCAGACACGAGGCCGCACTTTTAAATTTATTTGTAAGAAAAATATGGAGTCTCTGACACGAGGCAGTATCCACAAAATATGGAGTCTCTATCACGAGGCAGCACCCACAAAATAGGGAGTCTCTGTCGTGCGGCGGCAATCCAGAACTTAAAAACTTGTAGCGTGTGCGTGTATGGGATTGTAGCGGGATGGGCGGCCACCCTCCCGGCATTATAAGAGCTCGGCATAGGCTCACTTCACTAAAAGACTTTTGAAATAAGAATAGGGAACATATTTGACTTGTTTCTTTAATTATATGGCTTAGTGGTTTCATCACTAATGCGGAATTGTCTCCACAGGTGTGTTGGTTCAAGCATAGATTGAGAGCGGGGTTAGTGGATCTTTTCCTAACCAAGGTCCAAAGAAAATGATAATGCATTGGACTTCCTTTTTATTTTATTTGAGTTATAAATGTGGTTATGAGAAACGGTCTTGTTTAAAACATAGTTTACTTTGAATGAGTTATACTTATGGTTTAATTTTTAAGTAACACCTGGCTAGCTAGGCCCACACTATTGTGAAAAAAAGCGGGTCATTACAGGTGGTATCAGAGCACGGTTTCCCACAAGATCACACCTTATGACTCAAGTACCTTGTTGAAAAGTCTAATATTTATCTTTTCCCAGTGTTGTATGTTATTAGGGAATGAGTGGACTCGTTAACAAACCTAAGTAATAATCGAAAGAAAGATTTTAAGCATAACACTGGTATGGGATGGTGTGCCACTTATGTGTCATGCTAGGTGCACGTGACACCTAAACCAATGAACGTATATAGGACACATTTACAATCAGCGGTGTTATCTATGTAGTATGGGTGGTTTGGGATGCCTGTGTGATATGGATAACAGTGTCATGGGACAGTGTGCCCACTTTAGCTATGCATGTGAGTGACAATGCTTAAATCATAATAATAATAATAATAATAATAATAATACTAAGGGGATAAAAAAACATATTAATGAGCCATAACGGAACAATTTTCAATATTTCAAATGGCAGGCACCCGTAGACAGTCAAGCTGATCGGCGCAGTCAGACTCGAACACAGAAAATGTGTCGGCTTGGATCTTGATGGCCATATAGGGACTAGCGTGGGGTTCAGAAAATAAAAATTCTGTGGTTCAGGATATGGTTCAGCGGTTACCAGAAGTGGTAGCAGGGAATAGAGCCTTAAACTCGGCAGCGGGTCCTCATAACGTCCCAGTTGGTGATCAGGGGAGTGCCCAAGGGCGAGCAGGGTTAGTTGACTCGGGCGAGCGAGGGGAGCTTCCAAACCCAGTGCCACTGGTACTGTGGATGATAGTGACTGTTATACTATGGAAAAATTCCGAAAGAATGGAGCTGAGGTGTTAATTGGAGGGATTGATCCAATGAAGGCGGAGAGCTGGATAGACATTACTAAAGAAGCGTTTAGAGCTCTATCTGTGTCCCATGGCCATCAAGTGAGGTTGGCAACAAGCATGCTTCAGGATGAAGCATCTTACTGGTGGAAATCCATGGAAAAGACCATCTTTTATCACCGAGAGATATCATCCATCTCATGGGCATAATTTGTAACAGTTTACTTTCCAGATTCCGTTATCCAAAAGAAAGCACTGGAATTAGCCACTCTGGCTCAGAGGGAAGATTTGGTCCGGGAATATACCAAGAATTTCTTGCAGTTGGAACAGTTTGCACCCGGGATTTTGGAAACTGACAAGGATAGAGCAGACAAATTCTTCTGGGGGTTGAAGCCAGAATTGAGGAGTAGGGTTGCTATGGCGCCAAGAGGCACTATAACCAAAGTGATTGAGGCAGCCACTACTCATGAGTTGGTGTATGAGCATGACCGTGCACAAAAACAGGGGAAGGCTATTATGCAATATAAGAACGCCAACCAGGGTAGTAGCAAAAACTGGTCTGCAGAACACCAGCAACAGAACTATCAAAGGAACGTCGATGGGAACTGCAAAAGGAAGTTTCGGAAGATTCCACATCGACTATGTAAAAATTGCAACAAGATGGATTCAGGGCCATGCAATGAGCCCCGTCGGTGCTACAACTGTAGAAGGACGAGACACAAGCAAAAGGAGTGTCGTCAGCCTCTGAGGCAACAACGGGAGCAGCCTGAGAAAGAAGAGGCACCAGCTCCTATTCGCTATCCGGCACCATCAAAACCGGTGGACAAAAGGAAAGCGAAACTATATGCGGTCGAAATTGAGGACATTGAGGAGGATGACCACACAATTCGAGGTAAAATTCTGATTCAAAGTGTTAGTGTGCATGTTTTATTTGATTCGGGGTGTACACATTTATTCCTTTCATCTCGATTAGTTAAGAGTTTATGACTAAAAACATCTCCATTGTCCAAGACTTATAGAGTCACTACTGCAACTGGGGACGGTGAAGTCACAACGTTAGGAGTGACTAACCTATCCTTAGATATAGAAGGGAAACCCTATGTATGGAATTTTATGGTGTATGGGGTAAAAGGGTTTGATGTACTGTTGGGAATTGACTGGTTGTTTGCACACCAGGCTTTTCTTCATTGTAAAGGGAATAGAGTGGTGAGAAAACTCTGTAATTGTGAGATGGGGTCATTTTTCAAGGGTTATTGCAAGATCCATCTTCTTGTATCGTGTCAGTCAATGAGGCAACTGAGTGGTTCAGTGAGAGTTGTCAAGCCTTTTTGACTAACCTAAGAGAGTCTGAGTCCAAGTCCAAAGAGTTGTCCACGATTCCGGTGGTAGTAGAGTTTTTGGACGTATTCCGAGATGAACTTCCAGGGTTACCTCCTAAGCAGGCAGTGAAGTTTGTCATTGACCTGGTACCTAAAGTAACACCAATTTCTAAAGCATCATACTGCATGGCTCCACCTGAACTCAAAGAGTTAAAAAGTCAACTAAAAGAATTGTTGGAGGCAAGTTTCATCCGACCAAGTACTTCACCTTGGAGAGCTCTTGTTCTTTTTGTAAAGAAGAAGGATGGTTCACTTCGATTGTATATTGACTATCGCCCTCTCAATCAAGTCATAGTCAAGAATCGGTACCTCTTACCGAGGATTAATGACTTATTTGATCAGCTGAAAATGGCTGGAGTATTCTCTAAAATAGACTTACAGTCTGGATATCACCAATTGCGAGTGAATGAATCTGATATACAGAAAACGGCTTTCTGAACTCGATATGGACATTATGAGTTTCTGGTCATGCCTTTTGGTCTAACAAATGCACGAGTAGCCTTTATGTCACTGATGAACATGGTATTCCACACATACTTGGGCAAGTTTATTATCGTGTTTGTGGATGACATTTTGGTCTATTCAAATAATGAGGACCATGTGAACACCTATCTATTGTTCTTCAAGTCATGAGGGAGAATCAACTGTTCGCCAAACTATCAAAGTGTGACTTTTGGCTGAAGGAGGTGAATTTCCTCGGACATATTATCTCAAAGGCCGGAGTAGCAATGGATCCATCAAAAAAGAAAGCAGTCCCTGATTGGCCACAACCCAAGTCAGTCGCCGATATCCGAAGTTTCCTTAGGCTAGCAGGTTACTATCAAAAATTCATTAAAGATTTTTACTTAGTGGCATTATCAATGACTAAGCTCACATGCAAGGGAGTCAAGTTTGAATGGAGTCGCAAGTGTGAGGAGAGTTTCCAATCTTTGAAGAAGAGTCTAACTACTTCACCACTCTTGACCTTGCCAAATGGCAATGAAGGATTCACGGTCTTCAGTGATGCATCTCTAGTAGGATTAGGATGCGTCCTTATGCAAGATGGTAAGGTGGTGGCTTATGCCTCACGCCAATTGAAGATTTACGAGCAAAATTATGCGACACATGACATGGAACTGACAGCTGTGGTTTTTTCATTAAGGATTTGGAGACACTACTTATATGGAGCCCAGTTCGAAGTGTTCACTGATCACCAGAGTTTGAAGTATATCTTCACACAAAATGACCTTAATCTTTGACAGAGGCGGTGGATAGAATGTTTGAAGGACTATGACTTCCAAATTTCATACAACATAACCTACCCGGTGGATTATTACAACCTTTACAAATTCCTACTTGGAAATGGGAGTGTGTCACATGTAATTTTATTACTAAACTTCCAAGGACTCTGAAAAGACATGACTCTATATGGGTGGTTGTGGACCATCCGACTAAGGCAACTAAATTTATCCCCACAAAATCAATAAGGACGGCTGAATACCTAGCAGAATTGTACGTCAATAACATTGTCGAATTACATGGAATTCTAAAGGAGATAGTCTCTGACAGAGATCCCCTATTCACTTCACATTTTTGGGTGGCTACTTAAAGATCTCCTAGGAAAGGAGTGATCAAATTTAAAAAATCAGGGAAGTTGAAGCCAAGATTCATAGGTCCATTTCCAATCCTGGATCGAGTCGAAAATTGTGCATACAGATTAGCATTACCACCAGGCCTTGATGGTGTACACAATGCTTTCCATGTGTCAATGCTAAAGAAATATGTACGAGATGAGGGTCATATAATCACAAATTTTGCAGACTTAGAGCTGCAATCAGATTTAACCCATGAGGAAAAACCGATTCGCATCTGGGCAAGAGAAATTAAGACACTCTAGAACAAGGAAATTCCTTTGGTAAAAGTATTGTGGAGAAATGAGGGGTCAGATGAAGCTACATGGGAAACTGAACAAGAAATGGCCAGGAAATACCCTAGCCTGTTTGTAGCATAAAGTTATTGTAATTGTAGTAACATGAAATGATCTTAAAGATGTACTTAATGATGATTATCCTGTAAATGCTATGATATTTCGGAGACGAAATATTTCTAAGTTAGGGAGATTGTAAAGACTCGAAAGAAAAAAAAAAATTGACGCGGCAGGCCTAAACGTTGGAAAATTAATATTTCCATTTAAATTATTTACCTATCACCCGGCTAATTATTAATTACCTGGTCAAGTGTAAGGTATTATTTAACCAGTTAAGTATCATTTAACGAGTTAAGTGAATGGTATCATTTACCCGTTTAACCGGTTAAGTAAACCATCCCATTTAACCGTTTAAACTAGTTAAGTGAACCATATCAATTACCTGTTTACCCGGCTAAGGGAAACACGAGCGAAGTGTGTTTTCACATACCGTAGCCGTCATTTCATTATATAAGGAAAAAGGGGGGGGGGGGCGTCATTCAAATTATTTTCCTTTGAACAAGCGCCGGCTTCCTCCTTGCTGAGGAAATTTTTCTTCTCTTCTTCTTCGTAATTTGCATGCATGCATACTTATAACTGATAATAAGCTTGTTAATCATGGAACTAAAGTCCCTAGTCAACAATAAAAAGAAAAAAATTAAACTGGAAGCCGTCCATGAGGAACAACCGGAGTTTGGGCAAGGTGGGCGATCGTAGGCAAGGAAATTCAAGGCAACCCTCACACTCCCAACGGCCCCCGGGCTACTAGGTCGAAGGGATGACGTCGTCGTGCCCCGAAATTCCAGTGGGTGGCGGGATTGCAGCTATTATTGGGCGGAATTGGAAGGGTGGGGAAAACAGGGCAAAACAGAGGATGACAGTTGTTGAGGATATCCGGCTGTCTAGGGTGGTAATTAGGTTGCAATCCGGGTCGGAAAGGTCCGTGAATGGTCGAAGGGTGGAAGCTTATTGAATTAAATAAATTACAGATAATTATATTAGTGATATCTTTAAATTAGGATAATAAAAATCAGTCAAAGAATATACCAATAATAGTAACTAATTATTTGTTATAAATTAATAATTATTTTATTAATTATAAAGTGAGGATTATAATTGGGGTAATTAATTTAAAATATAAAGGACTTAAATGATTATATCTAATGAATAATTAATTATATTACTAGAATTGTTGAAAGTTAAATAATTAATGATGATCAACATGCATATTTTATATTGTCACAAATTGATAGTTATATTAATCATGTTGCATGCATTCTCTACATGAATAAAATTATACTCATTTATAATTTTATGTCCTCCTTCAGACTCGGATTGTTGATCGCAGTCGTGGGATTTTGTACAAGCTACCTGGTCCGTATAATTACAGTAACGTTGTATATTCCCTTCTGGCAGCCCTGGTCGGCCTGAGCCCAGATTCGACCACCATGCACCGTGTGCAACCGGGGTCAAGGAATTGACTCAATCTGATACGAGGCCGCACTTTTAAATTTATTTGTAAGATAAATATGGAGTCTCTGACATGAGGCAATACCCACGAAATAGGGAGTCTCTTTCACGAGGCAGCACCCACGACACGAGGCAGCACCTGCAAAATAGGGAGTCTTTGTTGTGCGGCGGCAATCCAGAACTTAAAAACCTGCCCTCATACCGAAAGAGGATGTCAGGCAGACGGCTCATTATGCACTTGTGATACCGAGAAGGTGAGCCAATGGAAAATATCGGTAACTACACAGGCCATAGGTCACGTAGTATGTGTGCACATGTGGGATTGTAGCGGGATGGGCAGCCACCCTCCCCGCATTATAAGAGCTTGGCTTAGGCTCACTTCAGTGAAAGACTTTTGAAATAAGAATAGTTAGTATATTTGACTCGTTTCTTTAATTATATGGCTTAGTGATTTTATCACTAACGTGGAATTGCTTCCTCAGGTGTATAGGTTTAGGCATAGATTGAGAGTGGGGTTGGTGGATCTTTTACCAACCAAGGTTCAGAGAAAATGATAATGCGTTGCATTTTCTTTTTATTTTATTTAAGTTATAAATGTGGCTATGGGAAACGGTCCAAAACTGTGGGACGATTATTATTATGTCTTGTTTAAAACATAGTTTATTTTGAATGAGTTATACTTATGGTTTAATTTTTTAGTAACACCTGGCCAACTAGGCCCACACTATTGTGAAAAATGGTGGGTCATTACAACTCTGAGCCACAGAAGAGGCATCACCTCCACTGCAACTAAGAGGGTGATTTCAAAATGCAATGATTGCTCTGAGCTACATGAAGGCAATACCGACAACGCAACTAAGTAAGAGGTTGAGTTATTGAAAGATGAGGATGCATGATCCGATTCTTATAGTTAGTTTTTGTGATTGGATTAGGGGTTTTTAATCACTCTTGTTGATGTTGTATAGTAAAGTAAACACTTCGCCATATTAGGAAGTATCATCGTGTGTTAGGGCATTATACTCAAACACATAATCTTCACATGGACTCTTCATGTGGTATGAACTGTATGCCCCTTCAGCTCATATTTCTCTAACACACACACACACACACACACACACACACACACAACTACAACCACATATGCTTCATGTACCTTAAACTCTCCTCGTCATGTGTTGAGACTTTCAAACTTACACACCCTGTAGACATTTGATAGTCTTTGCACCAAAGTTAAATACCATGTACAGTAGTTATAATAATAATTTTAATTAAGCATTCATATGAAACCATCCATATTACACACTCAACCATAGTTATTCATGGGACATGAGTCTAGGGTACATGCGCAATAATAATAATACAATTCAATAATGTCAAATACATATAACAAAAGTAAAACATAGGTCCCTTGCCACCACCACTGCCATGAGACGCAGATCCAATGTCAAGCAGCCTTACCAACATACATATAGAAAAACACGTCTATAATCAAATAATTGATCACCGGTCGGGAAATAACTACCAATATAATAGGCTGGACTCTACTACCCATGGGAAACTTAGAAACTTCAGAAAGAACCACATAGGGCTGCAAGCAAAAAATAAAGCATTAGACGATATGTTACTAGGCAATTCATATTTTTGCATACATAGCTTATGCCATCACATCCTCCATACAACGCCCGTCATGGTACTTAAATGGCAAAATAATAGTTGGTTAAGTTAGTACTACAAAGTCTAGAAATGTGATGCGTTCTATAGTACCCTCATACATTGCACTCCCTTAGGGTTTAAGGAAGTACTAATACAATTCATAACACCCGTAAAATGCTCTTATATTTGTAAACAAAATCCTCATATACTATAGTAGGCTTGGGTAGGGACTTGCATCAAGGGATCTCATCTTTGAAGTTTTATAAAACTGTAGAAAACTCGGCTAAATGGCCTGACATCAGATGGATCTTATGAAATGCCACCGACACCATCCTATGTCTAAAACATGATGAAAACCTCGCTCATGGAGCCAAGAAGAAATGAAGTAGAAGAGTCCTATAGACCTGGATGAGTGAACTTCTCATCCTAAACCAGCGAGCTAACCACGCGAATCCTAACAAAGATGAAACTTGAATCACGATCGGATCGCATCGGTATACAAAATGAGACAAAGCCTCCATACAAGCACATTTCAAAAAACTTACTTAACTTAATTTTCTTGGCTTAATAAAGTGTTAAACATCATTAGTAAATCTTAATTAAGGTTTAAGGTTTCATGTACACTTAGTGCAAAAGGTCCAAATTAGGGTTAAATTAAACAGACTTAACTCGATGATTTTGGTTGGGCTAAAACATGTCAAAATGGGCTAAATTTTGACAAATGGGCCCTATTACTCTAAGGATGTGGTAACAAAATTACCAAGTGCTAGCCTGTAACATCCTGGTTCGTCTCACCCGCGAACCGACCCGGAAATGCTACCGGCGACCGAACCGTTCGATAATATACTAGATTCGGTTAAGCCGACCCGGATCTACTCTCGGCGTCTTAAGATGAAGATATGATTCGCTATATGCATGGGTAAATGCACAAAATTCTAACAGGACACTACATGGATGATATGCAATTCAATTCACACACATCAACACAATTGCAGTAAAATCAAAAAGATATTTTCAATAAAAACGGACAGAGTCTCCCCTAAAAGTGTAATTAGGGGCCACCCTGTCAAAACATTATATATAAATATATATCCATATCAATAGTTTCACTCACAGAATATAGTCTACTGTGTATGCATTCTCAAACTTGGGTCTCAGCCCACCTGTGCATTCTTTCAACAATTCACATTGTATCATGTCAACATTCGATCATAGCATAATCTCCTTGCATTTTCTCTTATCAGTTCAATATAATAAAATCATAAACACGATATTAAACATTCAATCATTAACCATGTGTGTGTGCAAAAGACCCCGTTGCTCCTCCGTCCAAGCTAGCACCTCCAATCAGGTTCATCACCTACATATATTATAAAAAGCCGTCAGTAACGAGTGTTACCGGTCCGGAAAATAACTAATATCAAACTGGCACAGGAGAGCTAACCCTCCTGTTGAATGAAAACCATAATATACTTCCTCAAGTACTCTCACAAGGGCAGCGTCTCCTATCCATCTCATTTTTTTTCTTAGTCATATCATCTATTGCATCTTGCATCAAATCTCATTCTCGCGTCTTGCGTCAAATCTTATTCTCGTTCATCTTAGCCCTCTACGTCCTCCATATTACTCCTGGCCTTGAGCCGAAGGCCAAGTACTTTTAGGCAGTCGCCTTCAGTACCCTTTGAACCACAAGTCCGGACATGCATTGTACTAAATAGTACCCGTAAACCTCCACGTTCTCCTAGTGTGAGGAACTCAAACACGGAGTTAGCAGGATCCCTCGGGATGAAGTGGGTCTTCCCCAACATCAACCTGCAAACGAACACATGCCTTGTCTGAAGCCATGGCCGCCTCCCTCTTTCCATCTCTCACTGAAAACAGGAAAACTATATATATATGCATGGGTAGGGAATTTAATATAATAGGCCCGAAGGCAACTTGTGGTGGATCTTGTTTTCGAAAACATACTCGAGGGATCTCATCCTCGAGGGTTATTAATCCGGAAAACTGTT
>JAVDBV010088593.1:0-20469 GCA_032619315.1 Piper longum | reverse complement strand
GCTCACTTGCTGTTCATTCACACTTAATCAAGCATTTCACTTATTATCTCATCAGTAATTATAACTTAATTACATCAATCAATAAATCCTAACATGTTGTGCTAACAATCATCGATTATAATCAATCAAATTCGGAAAAGAGGTAATTATACCTCACGTCGTCGACAATCGGAACGACTAGGGTTTCGGCGTACGTGTATCTTGAACCTCGAATTCGGCGCTCCACAAAGTCCGAAGTTCGATCGGGTTCGACCGGGTGAACTCCATGGAAGATTTGGTGAATTCCAACGAATTCCAAAAATTCCGATTTTCCCGGCGGTTTCCGACGACTTTCCGACAATTTTCCAGCGACAATCGCCGGTGGCGTCTACTGATCGGATCGGGGCCGTATAGGGCCAATGAAGGCGGTGGCTCGCCGGAAAATGTCAAAAACAGAGCGGCGGCGGTGGGTGGTTAAATCTGGCTGGCTAGGGCGGCGATCGGCGGCGCTCTGGTCGGGGAAGGTCGCTGGGGGGTCGAGGGGCTCGAGGTGACCATTGGATGGCGGCGGTGACGGTCGCCTATGACGGAATCAGCGACGCGATCGTGGCGCGGTCTCCGCGCTAGGCGCGGTGATCCCATGTGGTGTGGCACCGATAGCGGCTGGGGCTAGTCGGGGCGACACGACGACGGCGTGGTGGGGCACCGACAGCGACGGTGGCGGCCTCAAATGGGGGCGGCACTAGTGTTTGGAAGAGAAAGGTGTCGGGGAAGAAAAGAAAAGGTTGGATGGCAAGCTCGTAAATAAAACTTGACTCGACTCCGTCTCGAGTCAAGAATAATAACTAACGCGTAATAAATCCTGAAAAAATTTAGAAAAATCGGAAAAAATCTCATAAAATAAAATAAAACACACAACATCCAAATGACATGCTCTGTAACTAATAACCCACCCAAACTGCCCCATAACGCCTCCTAACGCGGTAAACGGCCTAAAACTATTTTTACGATCACAAAATAAAGAAATCTAAAATTATAAATTGTATACTCTCATATATATAGATAACTCATTCTCTACTCATTTATGACGTTATCATCACATATTTGGGTACACATGACCCTCATACCTCCTACACGCGACTGACATCGACTCAGTACACGTGTTTTGAAATACACTCAACTCGAACCGACGACGGCTAACGACTATAAAACCGTGACTCAAATCACGAGTTTTACACCCGGCCTCCACGACGCAACGAAGCCGCCACGATCACGCTGCGATCCCGCCACCTGCGACCACCGTCGCCACCATCCAGTTGTCACCTCAACGTCGTCGACCCTCCTACGACCTTCCCCAACCAGAGTGGAGCCCAGTATTGCCCATTCGGGCCGGATCTCTCTACCCCACCACCGACCGCCCCTGTTTTGCCCTTCTTTTGGAGAGTCGCCACCTCTACCGACCTTGTTGACATCGTAGATGCATCGGGCTCGCCGAGCTGGTGCCAACGGTACCCATTGCCATCCCGCTAATAGCTGCCGCAACCGTTGCTAGAAAACTGCTAGAAAGTCATCCAAACTTGTTGGAAAATTGGATTTACTAGAATTTGCAGGATCTTTCGGTAAACTCATCCAGTCGAACCTAATTTAACTTCAGGCATTGCCTAGTGCCATAGCCATTGCCGATTGCTGACGATGCGATATATAATTACCTACGATTTAATTATTTAAAATTGATAATTATCAACACAACATATTAAGATTGATTGTTCAACATAAAGTAATATTTGTATGATTTGATTTATGCTTAATGAATGTTAATTATCTAATTAAGTAAATTAAATCTGAACATGCTAGTTGATTGTCACATAATTTAGAAAAATATAATAAAATTGATGTAAATAATATGAGCTAGAGATATTTTTATTGTGATGAGGATTATTGATTGTTTGATAAGTAATGAGTGTATTATGAGTATAATAGACTATTTTGTATGTTTTTCTCAAAAACAAATTACTTTCGAACTTATGGATGAGTTGGTTTCGAGCTTATGAACAAACTGGTTTCGAGCTTCCCAACGAGCTCTTTTTGAGCTCCTCATGATGATGATGATGATTTCCTTTTAATTATTATTAGTAGTTAGTTAATTACATGGGAAAAAACTATTAATTATTATTATATTATAAACGAATAAAAAAAAAAAAATTCCACACACAAATGAAAGTATGAATGTAGCTGTTCTACTACTTGAAGGAATGTAACTATCAATAGTCTTCGAGAAGAAATAAAAGTGCACCAAACTTTAAATTAAGCTACCCAAAGGCTAATTTTTAAAAGCTAATTAATAATATATATTAAATATACATAAAATGAATTTCAAAATAATTATGACTTTATTTTTAAATAAAGATAATGAATACTTATATATGTATAACAAAAAATATAATTATACATAAATATAGTTATTTGTAATAAATAAAAATTTTAATAATTGTATAGAGTTTATTGTTTAAAAAATTAATTCAGTTAGAATTATATTATTTTTATAATTTTTAATTTAAATAAAAATACAGTACAATACTTTTCTAATAAATAATAATAATAATTATAATGTAAAATTAAACAAAGCCTGCAGAATTATTATTACTATTGGGCGACGCGAGATCTAAAAATGTCAGCTATCCAAAAAAAAATTACTTTTGGGGCAAAATCCAACACAAAGCCGCGATCCGAAGAGCCGAAGAAATTCAGGCGCTGAGAGGGAGGGTTATCCAGTCCATACTTGAAATTCAAAACACTTCGATCGGGGGCCCCGTGTTTTTGTTATTTTTTAATTATTGAAAGAAAATTGCAACGATCTGTCGCCACCGGCCCTCTTTGCCGGCACCGTCGCAGCCGTTTCACGTCGGCGGTGGGTTTGAAATTGGAAGTTGCAGTTTTCGATATGTGTTTGTTTGTTGGTTTGGTGTCTCTCCCTCTCCTTCGATGATTATTTGTGCTTGTTTTAAGGCGTAGTAGTAGTAGTAAATTGTTGCTGTTGTTGTTGCTGCTGTTCGATTATTTGTGGTTGTGTAATTCATTGAGATTTTGTTGTTTCTGGGGTGGTTTATCCAATTTTTCCCTTCTTTTTTTTTTCCTTTAATAATTGTGAAATCAATCTTGAGGTTTTTCGTTCGATTAAACTTGATGTAATGATCTTGAACTGCTACATGCCTAGCCGAATTTTGATGTTCATTGCTCCACATTGTGTATGAATGTGAGTGCTTTAAATTGGTAGTTATTTATTTATTTACTTATTATTATTATTTTTATTTTTAAGGCCAACCATATATGCTGGTTAATGGCATTTTTGCTGATGGTGATGGCTTTCATATTTGGCTTACCTCTGCGATTGTTTGTCCTCTCTCACTCAGGCTTTAAACTTTATTATCACTATTATTCTCACCTGTAGGTAGGTTGCTGGCACTCAAACGATGGCAACTAAAAATTTCCGAAAAAGGGCATTTGATGACGACGACGACGGTGAGGCCAAGACAGATGAGGTGGAACAAGAACGGCGGTTAGCTTTTTTCTTCAAACTTTCTCCTCATTAGGGCATTCCTCTGATTATTATTGATTTTCTTAGTTAGGCAGTGATTCAATATCAAATTTTCTTTGTAAAGAAAAATACCATCGTTTTGTTTCTCTTTGATTAGTATGGCTTTAGAGGAGGTAAAATTTCTTCAGAGGCAAAGGGATAGGAAACCAGGCATCCCTGCAATGACGTCCTTGCATAACTCTAGTGTCTTGACTATGCCACGAGTGAAGAATGATGGTGGTGATGGTGAGAAGGAAGAGCTGGTCTTGCAAGACACCTTTGCACAGGAGACTGCTGCCACCGTTGAAGACCCCAATATGTGAGTGCTCATTAGCAGCCCTTAGTGCTTCTTTTATGACCAGAATTTTGATTGTTTCCTGTCACTTTCTAGTTTTGGTTCCTCCCTATTACCCTCTATACTCTGTTGATGAAATAGCCTGTTGTCCTTTTGATAAATTGATTGTGTCACTTTTTAAGAATCTTTCAAAAAGTGCCAGTGAACTGTGATGGCCATTGTATTTTTTGTGTATATTGACATCAATGCATATTTTGTATACTTTGTAATGACATTTGCTTCTTTTTTTATTTTTTTAAACTTTTATTTTAATTTAGAGCTTTACACCGTTTTCTAGGGCTTGTTTTTCCCGTAGTTCATTGATGAGCCATCTTCTGTTTTGTGTGATGTATGTACATCAATTATGTTGTTAGGATGAAGTATGTCGAGCAAGAACTTGCAAAGAAGCGGGGAAAGATTATCGACATAGATAACCAAGTAGACATCAATATTAAACATGCAGAGGACCAGTTGTACGTCATTCCTGAGCATCTTAAGGTTAGACATGAAATCAGTGGTCACATTTTTCTTATATTTTTCTAATTATTAGGTTATGCATAATGATCTGGCTATTTACTATTGATGCCAGTTCAGTTAGCTGGCTTTCATAATTTTCTAGAAATGATTTCAACTGGATTAACCATCGTGGCATTGCTGATATCCATTTTGTTTTGAGTATATTAAAAATGCCGCGATAATGCATTTGTGGGTGTTTTTGCTTGCTCTAGCTGTTGATTTGTTATGATACATATCTTATATTAATTTTCGTAAACTTCTTTTGCAGGTAAAAAGGCGGAATTCGGAGGAAAGCTCAACACAATGGACTACTGGGATTGCTGAAGTTCAGCTGCCAATTGAGTATGTGATTTCTAATGCATTCTTTTGTGATATTTGCAGAACCTTTGTGTTTTATTATTTTATATGCACGATGAGATGAGTCAATTAATACATATAAGTATAGCCTGGATAACCTGAGTCACTTATTATCAGATATTGATGGTGGACCACAGAATATCATATATTTTCAAAGTTTGTATGCAATTATGCCTCATTATTGATATGATCCATAGTTTGAGACGATGTCATCAACCTAATTATTATATCGAAGAAAGGTTGGGAACAAGCAGGAAGAATTTCATATACGTTAGAACATGATGCCATCGTGCTCTTCATCCTTCAATGAAAGGGGAATTGAAAGGAAGTTTAGGAATGTTAAAAATATTAAGATGAAAGAGTGTTTAAAATATCAGAATACAGAGGTGTTGAAATGGTGTAGATGGATGAAGTGATGAATGAAAGATAATAAAGAAGCTGATAGGAAAGAAATGGTTGATCATTAGATTAGCTTACACTCTATCTATACAATTCTAGAGGTACATAAGCTATTACAATATAAATTTAAAATTCAGGAACTGACGGCTGATATGTATTTGATATATAGGAGCCAACTTACAGCAGAAAATACATTTAAGGACAAGTCTTATTAATGCTAATCTGTAACACAATTCAATGATACTAGCAATGGCTACCCTCAAGCTGATTTCCAATGATGTTAAATTGAGGCTCATTATGTTTTTTATAGACTCGTGCTTTATCAAGAATGGGGGAGACTTGAGGGTGAGAGTCACGAGGTTTGCTAACTTGATAGATTTGGGATTGATTTACCCTCATTTGATCTTGAATTTAATATTGGTCTTATAGTTGTTTATTGTTGATATTTAAAGCCACTTTGAAAACATGAAACCAATTGATATTGTGGTAGCCCGTTAGCTTTACTTAGAAGCGTCTTAAATGGAGTTAAATATTCATAATCATAAGTGTAGAAATGTGATTAAACAGGTGACTCAATGTAGTTCACTGTGGCTATCCTTTCTCATATATATCTAAATCTATTACAACAATAAACAGGAAGAGTTATACACATTCATATCCCTGATATCAACTAACCAGATAACTATTACAACAAACAAGATTACAAACTCATAATAAACGCGTAAAAGGTTGCACAAAATCTCTAACCGCTAACACCTAATACCAACAATATCTCAACAATAAGGTCCAAATTTAGAAATCAATCCTGTAAGAAATTGTGACTTGCTTGTTCTCAGCTTTGTTTTAAAAAATAGTAATCGGTTCTCTGCTTTTTAATTTGAACATAGCCTATGTCACTCCATTCAAATGGATTTCATGAAAATTGAAGAATTGATTGATTTCACTCAACCAATCAATGATTTCATAACCTAAAACCTTGGAAAAATCAATTAAAATTTTTCTAAGGAATTTAAAACTAATAGAATCAGACATCAGATGCTTATCATTTGGAAAAGTAGATTGAAATACTTGAGTTGCCGTTGTAAGTTGTAACACACTAATTTCCTTTTTGGACCAGAACTGGGTTGAGTGTTAACATCTTGGAAACTATACCTTGACCAACTAATGTTAAATGCTAACATGGGCATGACCTAGCCACTCAAGGTGTCAAAAGAACGCTTACATCTACCAAACACACGAAATATGATGAAATCCTCAAACCAACCTAAGGAAAGGGCGACTCAAGCAACTAGAGTGCAACTTAAATCAGCTCCATTTACAACGGACACTATGACACAGAGAAAATCTGGCAGTTTTCCCCATAGGTGGAGTAATGGAAACATTTCAAGCGCATGTCTCAATGCTTACATTCACAAAATGATAACAAACAATAATTTCACAAAGGGACTTAGTGCCATCACTTCTCCAAGCCCATAGGCACACCACCTCACCTGTGTGTACATAGCAACCATACATATCTTGTGTGTCTTGAGGTACATAAATCAGACAATCAAATTAAATTGAACACTTGGTACATTCTCCTGCAAATCATTTAGTATTATGTAAGCTAAATGTCCATTGTAAAACAAAACTCAACGTCAATTAGGTACAAAGCTTCGATACCCAACGCCAACTTGCGAATGCGGCTTAATTGTTTACAAGCCAAATCTTAATGTCTTGCACATTTAGCACATTTTAGTGTAATAACTTAGAATTTATCATCATCATCGTGGACTTGCGGTTTGGAGTGTATGTGCAAACCCAAGGGGCTACAAGCCATCATACATATTCCCAAAAGAAGTACATTCACATGCACATACAAGCCACATGAAAAAAAGAATGAGCCATCCATATGAGTTTTGGTCGATCCATCCGACCACTTCGGTATCCACGTAGACGAGACACCTACATGTATATAGAAAACATGCCAGCAATTGGGTGATCGCCGGTCCCATAATATGGAACAATTAAACTGGTAGATGGGTATTATAAATAACCCATGGAATCATATACAATCATACTACATAAGAATATTCTCAAGAAGGCACATAATGAGAGGCTGTCCAATTGTGCAATTGGTCAGCCCCTCCCAATAAACATATATAAGGCTGTTTCCTGTAACATGATGAAGTTGAATCATAAGATCAACCATCAAGTTGAATCATAAGATCAACCATCAAATGTATCATCCTTATTTCTTCACCACCATATTCAAGTGGCAAGCCACTTCAGGAATCCCTGTAACCATCTTACCTACAAATTACCCTATGATCATCTTACTCACAAATTTAAACTTGCTATTGCAAGCAATACCTCTATCACTACTTTTGCTCAGGTTTTGGGGAGCACACGACGTAGGCATCAAATATAATTCCCAAGTCTGGCCAAATGAATGTTAGATATTTTAAGGAACCTACAATAGCTCGGTAATGAGTAGCATATGAATAGGCGGGAGAATCCAATGGTTTATGTAATTTAGGTACCATAGGAGTGGACCAAGGCTTACAATCAAGAAGCTTAGCTTTTTTCAATATTTGTTTTGCATATCTTGATTGAGACAAGAACAAGCCTTGATTAGTTTTGGTAATCTGAATCCCAAGGAAGTAGTGGACATCATGTAAGTCTTTCATGGCAAACTCTAATTTCAACTCTGCAAGGAAAGTCTTCGTCGCAGTTGATGGGTCACCTGTGATGAGCATATCATCAATGTACAAAAGAAGAATGATGGAAACATCTTCTGTATGGAGAGTGAATAAAGAAGGATCAGCCTGGCTTTATTTGAAACATTTCTTAAAGAGAAAGTTGCTGAACCTATTATACCAAGTATGAGGTGCTTGCTTAAGTCCATGCAATGCTTTATTCAACTTGCAAACATAATGAGGAAACTGCTTGTCCTTGAAACCTGGTGGCTGATTAATATAAGCAGTTTCTTGTAAGACACCATTGAGAAACTGATTAATATAATCAGTTTCTTGTCAGACACCATTGAGAAAAACATTCTTAATGTCCATCCAGTGAATGGTCCACTGCTCTACTGTTGCCAGTGACAATACTAGCTGAACTGTAGTAGGTTTAACTAAGAGAAAAGGTTTCCAAGAAGTTAACTCCCTCCTGCTGATTACAGTCCTTGGCAACAAGACGAGCTTTTAATGTCTCAGTTGCATTATCTACCTTATATTTCACCTTGTATACCCATTTCACACTAACTACATTCATGTCACTAGTCCTTGGAACAAGATCAGAAGTATTATTTATTTCTAGGGCCCAGTTCTTCTTGCATGGCTGCAGGCCATCTTGAATGTGCCATGGCAGATTTTACTGAAGAAGATTCAGTGATGGTGGTAGTAATAGTGGACAGGGCATATCTAGGATTCGGTTTGCAGCTTCCTGTCTTTGATCTTGTAGTCATGCCATGAGTACTAGCACCACTAAATGTGTTTGTTTTCGACTGAGTTAGCATACCATGAGTACTTGGAACAAATACTGATATAGTTGAGTTGTTACTTGTAAGAGTTTACAGCTGTTCTACTTGAGTAGAAGAACCTATATCAGTCGATGAAGACATTGGTTCTTGAACTTGTGGAGACACCAGTCTGTCAACACTATCACTTTCAACATGTATAGGTGTCGTGGGCATGTCATGCACATCTGCAATTGTTGAGTGAGGAAGAAAACCGAGCGAAGATTCTATAAATGGAGCAAACTTTTTAATTTCCCATGGAAAAACTTTATCATCAAAGATAACATGTCTTGAGAGAAAAGCTTCTCTGTTTGCTGATGATAACCCTTATAGCCCTTATACTGGGAATTGTAACCAAGGAAAACACATTTGAGTGATCTTGGTGTGAATTTATTTCCAGCATATGGTCTCAGGCATGGAAAGCACAAGCATCCGAAGGTCCTAAAATAGCTTTAGTCTGGCTGTTTATGAAAGAGCCTATATAAGGGAGACTAACTGGAGGGAGGACTTTTTGTTGGCAGCCTGTTAAGAACATGTACAACTGCTTGAAAACTTTCTACCCAGAATGTTGCAGGCAGCTTGCTTTGAAACAGCTCAGCAAGGCCAAGTTCAACAATCATATGATTTCTTCTTTGAACCAACCCAGACTGTTGAGGAGTATGTGGGCAAGAAAATTGCTGTAATTAGCAAGATAATTTTTGAGTTTGTTTGACACAAATTCTTCTCCACAATCAGTTTGAACAACCTTTATCTTGTACTGAAACTGTCTGCCAATCATACTTTCAAACAACTTATAGACATCAAAGAAGTCAGATTTCAGATGGAATGGATAAAACCACATAAAGTGAGTAAACTCATCTACAAAAATAGCATAATATTTGTATTTATGCAAGGAGTGTGCAGGAGATGGCCCTCATAGATCACAAACAATTTTCTCAAATGGAGACCAAGATTGAGAAACTGATTCTGTAGGAGGTAAACTCTCTGCTTTAGCAATTTGACAATTACTACAAAGAGAAGAAGAATCAATTTTCACATCTTTAACACTAATTTGTCCTTTCTGCTGTCGTAATGACAACACTTGTGTAGCACAATGTCAAAGTCTTGCATGCCAAATTCCCAAAGAAGCTGACTTTTGCCAGATAGAAAACAATGCATGATCCTTTATTTGATCTGGTACATAGAGATTTTCAACTCTGCTCCTTGAGCAATCAGTCTTCCTCTTCATCTGTCAGTAACATTAAACATCTTTGAGTTAAAATGTTGCATGCCAAATTCCTAAAGAAGCTGACTTTTGTCAGTTAGAAAACAATGCATGATCCTTTATTTGATCTAGTACATAGAGATTTTCAACTCTGCTCCTTGAGCAATCAGTCTTCCTCTTCTTCTGTCAGTAACATTAAACATCTTTGAGTTAAAATGAAGTATACAGTCATTATCATTAGTGAACTGACTGATCAATATATGATTTAATTTCAAATCTGAAACCATCAAGATATTCTTCAATTATAGCATTCCAAAATTGGTTTTAATAGGTACAATACCAATATGACCAATTGGTAAACGTAATAAACCTAAAAATTAGTCCCACATCCAACACCTCATGTGCTAAGATCCAATATATAAGTAGAGAGGTGTCTATAGATCTTCAACTTAATTTATCACTTTTGAAGAAATGACCAAGTCCATTGGTTTGCATTAATTGGGCTGGGTTGTTACAAGTGGTATTTGAGCCGACCTATGATCGTATTTGATGGTGGGTTGGGCTCAATGTGGACTAGAGAGTTAGCCATTGGTCGAAAAAAAAAGGAATTCCAAAGATAAAATTTCCTAAAAGTGGGTGGATTGTAATAACTCAAAAGAATTAGTCCTACATTTTAACACTTTTTGGGATAAGATCAAATATATAAGTAGGGATGTGCATATAGTTTTTCAACTTGGTTAATCACTTTTCAAGAGGTGATTAAGCTCATTAATTTCCACTAAATGGGCCAGGTTGTTACAATAAAAGTTTACCATTTCCAATGTAAACGTAATCACAACCATTGTAAGAATTAATAGGAGAGAATAGAGAAACATTATCTGTCATATGGGAGGAAGCACCTAAGGTAACCAATGAGTAATGTCCATATCAATCAGCTGAAAAGCAGATAAGACTTGTTGAATATTCTCGGTCTTGGCAGTGTTTTTCTTTGGCTGAGAAGGTGTTTGGAAATTCCTGTTAAACCTCTTGTAACATTGATCAGCAGTATGACCATTGCGAAGACAAATTTGACATTGTAACTTTGGTTTATTACTGGCAGTATCCACAACTCTAGCTCGGTTCTCAGCAGCTTGTGAGGTTTCAGATACATTATGAGTCAGTGCCTTTACAAAATCAACTGATGTGTTCAAAGTAGAGGAACTGGTAGCAGCTGGTTTAAAGCCTCTTTTTTGAGATGTAAAATTAGTCTTGCCCTTGCTGTTATTGGTTAGAAAACTGCTTGTGAAGATGATTTCTTGGGCATTGTAGATGGCAATAAAACACGCAGCTCTAAAGACCGTAACAATTTAATCAGCTCAGATAATTTTACCATTGGAGGACGGAACATCATAATGGTGAACATCATATGGTCATCACTAAGCCCCCTTAACAACCAAAAAGATTTCTTTAAATCAGATAATGAGCAATCAGTAGATGCCAACTCATCACAACTTGCCTTAAACTTGTTAAGATAATCCTATAAAGAATCACATTCTTCTCTATGAAGAGTTTGCAATTGATCATGCAATGCAAATTCAAGTTTTTCTGTGCACGATGCATACGATAATTTCAAAGAACACAGCACATCTTCAATAGTTTCCAATCTGACAATATGATTCATGACTTTCTTGAAAAGAACTCGTAATCCATCCCTTTAGAAGACAATCTGATCGTTTCCAAGCCAGATATTCAACACTAGGTACTTTTAGATTGATTAGATTGAACAAACTTGGATTATTTTTGGTGATCCATCTAGTAAATCAGTAAATCCTACTGACTCAATCATATTCATCAATTGTGCTTCCTAAACGAGATAATTTGTAGAATCCAATTTGATAGCCCAAAAATTTGCTAGATTAACATCAACAAAATAGGTGTCTGTGAACTAGATCTCAACGAAGAAGTGCCGGAAGCATGCAAAAGGTGAGCAAGAAAATCACCACCTTCAAAATCTGCCATGACCCAACTTGTAGGAACAGCAACAAACTCCGATTCCGCCATTGAAGCTTCCAAATTATTTGAGATGTATACTGACCAGATGGTCCACAGCAAAACCGAGCAGTGAACAGGGCAAAAGCTCTGGTGGAAGCACCAGATCGGAGTACACCTGATCTTCAAAACCCTAGTTCGCCATTGCTGACTTGCTTTGATACCATGAGAGGAGTTGAAAGTGGAAAGATCATCTATTCACTCTCAAAAAATTATTTATACATGATGTTCACAATGCAAACAGAAAATGGAAAAGAAAAGTACAGAAAATGTAAAAAGAAAAATTATTATAGTGGCAAGCACTAAATGACAAAATAACCTTTTTGTAGTACGAAACTAACTGTAACTTTGACTTCATATCTTCATTATACACTAGTTCACCCAAAAATTCAATTTCTTAACACATAGGCTAAAATTAATTCCTTTTATTAAATTAGTGAATTACAAGCCTAAATGGGTCAGAATTGGGTTAATTTAACTCCAATGTGTCCCTAAATCAAACCTAATCACCCACAAAAATTCCCAAAAAATCTGAATGAAATTGGGCATAAAATTCAAAAGGAGGTCAAACATGAAGTGTGAGATGTCTCACACAACCCATCAAATTCTAAACACCACTATTAGATATCAATTAACCTCCTTAAACAAATCAGCAAATAAAGATGCAAACTTTACCCAAATGTGCAAGCCATAGAAATAAGATGGAGTCAAACTAAAACAATCCAATGGTATTAAACCATGCAAATAGCAAAAAAACACCCATTGACAACAACAAAATCATATCAAATAAACATATCAGCCCATGCATGCCCTAAATCATCTACATGCAACAAAAGAAAAGGAGAAAAAGGGGTACCATTCAACTCATGGAGGATGGAGGAGGCTTCCTTAGGCCAAGATGAGATGAAAGAAGGCCTTGGAGGGCTGATTTTGGGGTGGAGGAGAAGGAAGAAGGGCTGGAGAGAAGGGATGGGGAGATGAAAGGGAGAATGGGACAGTGTCCCTTTCTTTCTTCTTCTTTTTTCCTCCCCTTACTCGAAACAAGCAAAGCTCATCTGGTACACAAACCAAGTTAATAAAAAAAAGGTTTCCAAACTACTCAATGGGGTTAGAAAGGTACCCAAATGCATGAGATGCATGAGCACCCTTTAAAAAAAAAAATCTAACTCGAGAAAATGAACCTACGAACTAAAAGTTCTAATAAACAAATAAATCAAATACGTAAATGTGTCAGCTATTTAGATCAATTCTGAGCTAATTATCCATGCTTATGGTATGTTTAAGAGCCTAAGCCAAACAAACCAACTTAACGATTTGTTTAAAATTGTCTATCTATGGACCGATCATTTTAAATTCAAATCCAACCGAATGAATGAATAATACCATAAAACTTTGGCCTGAAGGCGTGAATTTTGCAGCCATGATGGCTCTTCTTTTTTTGTCACTCTGTTTTGTATTTCATTGCTAAAAATTATCTCTATTTCATTGCTACAAACATTTGCCGCAACTGATGAACCTATCTTCATTGAGCTTGTTCCTACTTGCGATTTCTGCATCCAATTTTCCCAACTGAGCATCTTTAGCCGGATGCTCTAATAGCCTTTTGCAGCCGCGATCTTTGATCTGAAGCTTAACATGCAATAGAAAATGTTGCTTTGCCTTCTTGAAACCAATTTTGAAAAAATTGCACACCCAGCTTAGCCGAAATCCTGCAAATTGATTGCAACAATTCTGGATCTGTATATTTGCTGCTAAATGCAGAGTAAGTTACTATTTTTCTATCAACAAAAAATTGATAATAGGAATACAAGTTCTTTATTTATATATATGACAAGAAACAAATGGAAATTTCCAATCTATCTTTCAGAAGCCTTTTACTCTTGGCCATTGTTCACAACATTCACCCATCTATCCAGCCACCTCTTCCATCACTACAGCATATTCCATGTAAATAGTTTGTCAAATGAGTTAAAAGATTTCGGATTATTTTATGAGTGCTAATTCGTTCTAATGTCTCATGAGCATGTTGTAAGACTCAATCAATGTGTGACAGATCAACGACCATAAGATTTGCTTACTGGCATGAGTGCAGAGTGCTATATTGTATGCATAGCTGTATATTGATTAGTTGTGCAACAATGGTTATAAGACATTGCAGCTGATTACTTTTCTTACTTAAATTGATTGTCCTCAGACAGTCTCCTAATACTTATTTAATTATACAGGTACAAACTTCGGAATATAGAAGAAACAGAGGTTGCTAAAAAACTTTTACAAGTTACTCGACCCTTTGGCCATAATAGATCAAATGTAGCAATTCCTCCTAGTTATGATGCAGATTATAATCATCAGAGTGAAGGTTATGTGGAAAGAGTTCACCGAGGTTGTTTAAATGTTTTATGTTTCTATTAATTTTTGTTTTGTCTATTGATGAATGAAGTGGCACTAATTATATATTTTGCAGCTTCTCAATTTTGGTTAGACCTTAGTTGTTAGATTTTACCTGACTTTTTTTCTTGATTTGTTGATTCATGCTATTTTTCTGGTTGCTTGTGGTGTTGAAGAAAAAAGTGATTTTGTTTGCATTGGCAAAGTTTTTTAACAATAAATTGTTGGCAAAGAAAAAGATAGAAAAGAACGAAGGGGTTCTGGTCTCAACAAAAACCTATCAAGTCTAATCGATTGTAACGTGAGTTCAGGCATATTTTTTAATAATTTTTAATATATTCCACTATGTTCTAGTTAACTCAAATGACATTGGTTTTTGTTTCCGGATTCACAAAAGATGAAGAAGAAGAGGATGAAGGAAACAAAAGATGAAGAAGAAGAGGATGAAGGAAGAGGAGAAGGGAGGAACCTGAAAGTATTTTAGTGCAAAATATTCATCTATTTACTAATGTCAATTAGGGGGCTTGATGCCTCTTTCCGCTCCACGAAAAAAATGATCTATAGCCCTCAAGGTTAAAACCTTTTTTCCATAAAATTTGCATGCATAGAATCTTTCATATGCAATGGCAAGACTTCCTTTTTTTCAAAGTGTTGTAAGGTGCCATCTGACATTGAGGGCATGGCCCTTCTAAGAACTTGACCCATACACATAGCCTAACGTACAACTAATGTGACGTACTCTAATATTTAACATTCTAGCACTTCCTCTCAAGCTATGTGTGAAAGGAGAGCTGACGTAGCTCAGATTATAGTTCAACATGTTGAGCTTTAGGTAGGGCTTTGGTCAAGATGTCTGCTATTTGGATTTTAGTGCTGATATGCCTCAATTCAATGGAATTTTCTTCATTGATCCACGAATTAGAAAATTAGATTCAATGTGCTTCATTCTTTCACAGAAAATTAGATTCTTAGCTATATGAATGGCTGTCTGATTGTTACACCATAATCGAATTGATGCTTTAGCCGTGAATCATAATTCTCCTATAGTTTAAACCTTAAACCGTAATTGAGTTGTCCACGAAAGTACGAAGCACATTGAAGTTGGCTTTCGCTACATAAAAGATAAAGTGAAGAAAAATATCACTAAATTGAGGCATATTAGCGGATTACTAACCCCTTTCCTTATGTAACACCCCTCAGGTAGAATACTTCTTAAATTATCTCAAGATCCTTGTTATTGTTCTTAATGTTGATTTATGGGGATAAAAATTATGGGATATGGGAACTTATTTTTGAACTTCTAAATGTCTCAAAACTAGTCAAATGTGACCGGTTCAACCCATACACAGCCCAATGTACAACAAATGTGAAATACACTAATATCTAACATTCTAACAAGAATGCTGTGACGTAGAGTGGTTATTGGATGGCCGTCATAGCAGATTGTACATATAAACTTTAATCATATACATCCCCGTTAACTTAGGAGAATGTTTTATACAATAGAATGACGAAGAGGATGTGGAAGGAATGAATTCATACTCCACCCCAACCTCAATTTTTTGAGAGCAGTTGGATTTAAAAGAAGAAGAAGCATTATAATGTGATTAATTATTTTAGTGGAATAGAGACTGCTAAAATATGCCCTGTTGTGTTGGAAGAAGGTAGAGCCAAGTTGAAAGATTGTAAAATAAGAGTTGAAATCAAGAGAGTTGTATATGAAGATGGTTTGGAATTGACCTAACACAAGCATATGGTCCATTGGTCCCAAGTATAAAGAATGTTTGTTGATGATGGTGATGATATTATATTTTTTAGTTTAGCTTACAAATGCTAATTATTGTCATTGTTTACCGAGGATATCTATGTGCTACTATTTTTGTGTGTATGGATCATTGGTATCATGAAAAATACTTCCTAGTCTGTTTCGTATACTAATTCTATACCTATGTTAATATGTAAGCCTGCTCCATTCAAGCTTTTCTTAAATCATCTCTAAGGACAATGTTGAAGATGTCATGCTGGAACCAATGGGCACCACACTTAAAAAATGGCCCATTCTTATGAGAACCATACTTTTTATGGTTGTTTGTAATTTTTTATGAAGTACATTGTAGGGCTGCTCTTGGTATATAATTAACAGGAAATGTTTTTAACAAGATAATGAATTTCTCTTATAAATCATCATCATTCACCTTTTCCTATAAATAATTCGCGGTTGTGTATCTTGTTTCTCCACTCTTCTTATCTTGAACTAGATCTATTTTTAAGTTCTCGATGCTTGAATTTGGATTAGTTGATTTTATTATTCATAGTCAAATTTTTTAAAGGTTGTTAGATTCTTTATTCTAGTGCAAACTTTTCATTCAAATTGTTTAATGTCTCCGAAGATACCTGATCTCAAATTGACTTGACCAATTTATATGCTTATATGGAAACTATCATGGTCTTACTTAGAAACATTTGAGGTAGAGGTAGTTGATAGGCAAGAAACAGTCATTTCTGTAGTTTCACTTTTCGTTATTAGTTTGGTTTTCTCCTTTTAGAGTATCCTAAGTTGTGTAAAGATTGGACTACAGAAGAGAAGGATGCAAAACTGGTATCCCCGGACACCAGTAAGACTAGCAATGCTGTTGGTAGACGACTAGCTGCTTCAGATGATATTATGCTTGAGCGGTTTCGTAAAAGGGAGCGAAATCGCAATGCACGCAGATGATCTTGCTCGTGTTTTGTGTAAGTGTGGCTTTTAGCAATTTTCTTTGAGGATTGGTGATTTGTACTTTGTGTAAGTGTGGCATTTTTTTTTATTATCATGCTATAACTGAGGAAAAAGCATCATTAATTATATATTTTTATCCTTATTTAATTCGGAGTAGGTGTAGTAGTTAATACTTATATCAAATAATCTAATTCAACTATGATTAAACTTCATGTATGATGACTAATTAGGACCAATAATATTGAAAAGTATCCTTTCAACAATGCTTAACCTCTTTATTTTAATTATAAATAATACTAACAGAATTGAAAAATCTAACTGAAGTCACATCTCATTATTTTACAGTTTTGTCCACTTATTCATAAAATTATTGATAATGGAACTTTGCTTAGATTTTTTGTTAAAATAAGAAGTACTAAGGGTACTGTGAAATCTAATTCTCTTATTATTCTAAACAGTTATATATTCATGATTTAAGAGGAATACAATTCAACTAGGACTAGAAAAAGGCTTCTAATTTAAGATCATTACTTGAAGTTGATTCACACGTTTGTGTTAAATAGAAAAAAGTTTAGATAATATGTGATTTTTATTATAATAAATTTTTAGCAAAAAATTTATGTCGTCGTATGTTGCATGTTACAATTTATTTCCTAATATGCTTATTTTGAATACAATTTAGGATATCATTCTATTTGAATTTAAATTTTTATGTATTATTATGTTTAATTTTAGTATTTGTTTGAATTTTTTTTTTAAAAAAGAATCAGAATTAGTATGTACTTTGTTAAGGATATCTATACAAATCTAATTACTCTTCTATGGAAAATTTTCAATATCGAATATCTATTAGGATAAGATTTAATATAATAGGATCTTAAACATTAGTTAATCATTTGAAAAAAAAACTTAACTCATCATACTGTACTTGAGTCACATCGGTATAGATGGAATTAGAATCAACCCATTGCATTGGATGGTGAGCTAGAGTGAACATGGACCATACCTATGGACCGATAAAAGTAATTTCAAGAATTGGATTTCTTTAGGTGGCTGGATTGTAAGATTTCACAAAATTAGTTTTACGTCCAGTATCTATTGGGGTAAGAATAGAGCTTCAACTATGATTAACCACTTTGAAAAAAATGATTTAGGCCATCATGTTGCATTTGAGTTGGTAGGTGGTTCTTTAACAACTCCTTTAATAGATCTTTGATGAGGAGACCTCAAACTATAACCTTATTCATTTGACCAGATATATCATTGGCGCCAACTTTAGACATATTTGAACTTCGTTGTCTTTGTTTGTGTATTCAAAAGTGCTAGGAAAACAAGTGAGTTCCTAAAAGTTTCCATGAAAGTTGGACTTCTTTAAGCCTTTTACATAAAATATGAAATGAAACGTGCATTTTGAGAACACCGTATTTTGTTCTCCTAATAATCAATGTCTTCTTACTGTCTTTGTACAGTCTTAGTGTCGTTCTCTTTATATTTATGATGTTAATTGGTTTCTATATAATGAAAATTGGTATGGTATTGAGAACCCTTGATCCTTTTATTTCTCTGAAGTTGTGTTTCTTGTGAATGCTTTTTCATTCTTGCATTTACTCAATTGTTTTCTCATCCCCCTACATATACTCCTTTTTCTTTCTTTTTTTGTTTGCAACAACCAAGGGGAAGGCTTCCGTTGTTATTCAGATAGTTGAATTTGTACTCTTGCAGATTTGGTCACCGGTTCATCAATAATTGCTAAGTTGAATGGCGATGATTATTGGTTCATCGATTTTTGTGAGGTACTGATCTTTCCTCATTGAATTTACCTTTTTCAGGTTGTCTCGCGTCCCTGTGGAGTTTGAACCATTTCTTGAATTTGAAATTCTAGCTACTAATACTCGACCTCCTTTGAACTTTGATGTTTAGTTTCCTCATCAGTTGTGGTGGCCTTGTTGATTGTTGTAGGTTTTACATGATTTGCCTCCTAATTGCTAGTTGATCTACTTATTTAGCTTCATTGACATGCATTGCTTTGCGTACATGTATTAATGTGCTTCCTTCTCCTTCATGCATTTTAACGTCCTATTCACTTACAAATTAGACTAAAAATGCTAGAGTTGTCATGTACTAGACTCGAATCAAGTCAAATGAAATGACGTGAGCAATGACGTGATATAAATACAAGCAAAACGAGTAAATGAATCGAATCAAATCTCTTTGTAAGCAAATACAATCTCTTGAATATCTAATCAATTGGCAAAACCCACCATCAATACAACATGAAGTCTCGACAACTAAACTCATTCTTTTGATCCAATATTATAAGCATGCGACTAAAACAAAAAACATACATAAAAGTAATAATAGAAAATACGTCGCATCGAATCCTAAATGGTGAAGTCCTCATCAACCCGTCGTCTTGGCCGACCAACTATAAAAGATCCACACTTGTAATATATAATAAAAAAATGTTAGTAACCAAAGTTACTAGGTTACACATATAAAACTAATAAATTGGCAAGTGGGCCTACTACTTACGAGGAAACAAATGCAATAATATTAATCAAACAATCATCACTTGATTGAGCAATCTACGCTGGGTTGCCCGCTACTATTGTTGGGAACACCCTTATATGCAGCCCCCCTCTATAGGGTCTACGTGCCCATCCATACATGGTTAGCCTAAATGCCCTCTCCGTAATCTCCAACCAACCGATCTCAAAATCTATGAGACCCAAAGTCAAGTACGACATAGTTGTGCATGCGATGTTGATTTTAGTACTCGTACACTTTATACCTCGTGGGGTGTCAATAGACGTAAAGATGCAATGCGATATATAGAATGCAAACCTCCTTGGCAGGAGTCAATATCTTCATCACCATAAGCTTGAAAACAATTCAAGAGATCTCATTTTTGAGGATTATTTATTACAAACATCAAGAACGTATAAATGACTTGAATTAAGCTTTAAATGTCGATCTAGTTGTAAGCTCGAACTCCAATGCCTATAGTCAAAACCTTTATTTATATCACAACTAATTATTCTAAAGGATACATGGGAGTGTTTGTGTGTTCACATCAATAAATCTACAAACTAAGTAATAAAAGTTGAGTAGATAAATAGGTACTTAAAGTGGTAGACAACCTAGATCTATCATCGAATAATGACAAAACATGCGTACAATCTAAATAACTGGACAAAACATGCAAATAAAATAAGATATTGTTTTGTATTAGCAACAACTGATATAACAATATCAGCAACATGCAAATCTAACCATCTATCTAGATCATATGGTTGTATTTTTTTGTGATTGAGATAAAATTGCCCTCATTATTTAACCATCCTCGCAATACAAGGGATTCAATTAAATATAGCTGACATAGGAGTATCATCTGTTCTTGATACTATTTTTTCCAAAAATAATAATAGTATGCACGATTAAATAATAATATATGAGCGATGAATGAATAATC
>JAVDBV010088592.1:0-14462 GCA_032619315.1 Piper longum | reverse complement strand
CCAGATGGGGTGGCCACCCCTCCCGGCATAATTGGAGCTCAGCATAGGCTCATAATAACTAAAAGACTTGAGAAATAAGGATGTGGAATATATTGATTTGTTTCATGTAATTATGCGGCTTAGTGGTTTTATCACTAACGCGGAATTGCCTCCGCAGGTGAACAACTTTGGACTGATGCTTAAGAGTATGGTAGACGGTTCTTTACCAAAGTAGGTTTGGTGAATTGATAATAAATTAGACTTCCTTTTTACTCTTTTGAGTTATAAGTGTGGCTACGGGAAACGGTCCAAGACTGTGGAATATTTGCTTAAGTAGTTAATTTATTTCTTTATTTTGATACATGCTATCATAATAGGATTTATTATTTTTATGATTAATAAATTTGTAGATTTATTTGCCATGTTATGATTCATTTCTCAGTAACACCTGGGCTCGATTAGGGGGGGTCGTTACAAGAAGAGACTAATACTTGATTTACAACTTAAATTTACTAACAAATATAATTTTATTCATAGTAAAATGATAATAAAATACTATTAATGTTGTCAATTTAATAATATAATATTTGTTTGAATCTAGTAATTAAGCCTATTCTTCCGCTAGTAACCATTATATACTAAACAAATCTTATAAAATTTAAAGAAGGAGAACATATAAATTAAGTTTATAGTCTCTAAGAGTCTCACTTGCTACTTAAATAATAACTTAGTAGTTAAAATTGATCTTAAAATATGGATTTACAAATTAAATTTATTAACAAATATAATTTTACTCGTAATAAAATAAAAATAAAATATTATTAATATTGTCCATCTATTTTAACAATATAATGTGTTTATTTGATGAACCATGTGTTCGAATCCCTTGAAGAAGCCTACTCTTCCATAAATAGCGATTAAATAATAAACAATTCACGATAATTTCAAAATTAAAAGAAGGATAACATAGATTATAGTCTCTAAAAGTCCACTTGCTACTTAAATAATTACTTAGTATTAAAAATTGATCTTCAAAAATATGTATTTAAAGTATGCATATAGGTTACAAAATAAATAAAGCTATCTTTATTGACTAACCATGAATGTTAGGCTCAATTAATTGACACTAATTTTTCCTGAAAAATGATTTGTTGGAGGTATAAAGAGACACTCATGTGTTTGTTTTAAACCGGGATTAAACACGAGCTTATATGAATTGGGATTAATTAAAAAGGCCGACCATAGGATAGCTGTAATTGAAAACCTAAAGCATAGCTTGAAAGAACTAAGAGTGAGAGGAAGAGAAAAGGAGATGGCCAGCGTTTTCCGAGTCTAAAAAGCAGCATTTCCCCGTTGCAAAACGTCTCCTCCCCCTAACCCTTACCCGGCCACACCATCGCCGGATCTCCTACGCCACCACCCCCGCCGACGCCGGAGACCCGCCTCCCCACTTCCGATCATCCAAAGCTCGAACCTTTTCTACTCCCTCCTTCCGAAAGTCGCCATCTTTACCCAGAAATGGGGTGCACGCAGTCGAAGATCGAGAACGAGGAGGCGGTGTCGCGGTGCAAGGAGAGGAAGGCTCACATGAAGGACGCCGTCGCCGCCCGCAACGCCTTCGCTGCCTCCCACACCGCCTACACCATGGCCTTGAAGAACACCGGCGCCGCCCTCTCCGACTACGGCGAGGGCGAGGCACCCGACACCCTTCCCACGCCGCCGCTCGCCCCGCCGCCCCGCGAGCAGCTCCCACCACCACCCCCCCTGCCGCCGGGCATGTCGCCGAGCTCCCTGAACCTGCTCCGGTCCGCCAGCATGCCGCCCGACATGGCGCTCCCGAAGCCGCTGCCGAAGACGGCGGAGACCATCCCGGAGGAGGACGATGCCGGCGGGCCGGCCATCAGCGCCCCGGTGACCCCATCGCCGCCGCCGCTGCCCCGGCCCTCGGCGACCCCCGTCCCGCCGCCGCCGGAGCCGGACAACCGCGCGTCGTGGGACTTCTTCTTCGTCGACCACAATATGCACGGCGCCACCTTGATGGAGGCCGCCGAGGAAGGCCATGGGCAGGTGGAGGGCAGCCGACACCAGTATGGTGAGAGTGTGGCGAGGAAGAAGGCCGCCGAGCCCCCCGAGACGCCGCCGGAGACGCCTCAGAAGGTCGTTGAGACGCCGTCGCCATCGCCGGCAGTGGCTGCCAAGCCTCCCAAGAAGCCGGTGCAAGGGCATGTGGCGAGTGCAGGTGCTGGGAGTTCTGACGGGAAGAAGGGGAAGACGGCGTCTGCAAATGTCAATCTGATGAAGATATTGGATGATTTGGATGATCGCTTCCTCAAGGCCTCTGAGAGCGCCCAAGAGGTTTCGAAGATGCTCGAGGCGAATCGGATGCATTACCATTCCAATTTTGCTGACAATAGAGGTATGATTATGATGTGCATTCTGAATTCCTTGCCATCCATGGTGTTTGTTTTGGTATATGATTGGTTGTTTGTTATGATTATGGTGTGCATTCTGAATTGCTTGCTATCCATGGTCTTTGTTTTGTGTGATATGTAATTGTTATGATCATGGAACATTCTGAATTGCTTTGCTGTTAAAAATGTGTTTTGTATGATTTCGAGTTTTTTTTTTTGTTTGCTTTGTGATTGCTTACAGGTTTTCAAAATTGCAGGGCATATTGATCATTCTGCTAGGGTTATGCGGGTTATAACTTGGAATAGGTCTTTTAAGGGCATGCAGAATGCGGATGAAGGGAAGGATGATTTTGATAATGAGGAATGGGAAACCCATGCCACTATTCTTGACAAGTTGCTTGCTTGGGAGAAGAAACTTTATGATGAAGTGAAGGTGAACTCTTTCAACGTTGCTACACTTTAAACAATCACTCTGGTTGTTTCCTTTTGTTAAGTATTTGTTTTTTATTTTTTTTTACGTGTGAGACAGGCAGGAGAACTTATGAAAATTGAATATCAAAAGAAAGTTGCTTTATTGAACAAGCAGAAGAAACGAAGCGCCAGTCCTGACACTATTGAAAAAACTAAAGCGGCTGTAAGTCATTTGCACACAAGGTATATTGTTGACATGCAATCCATGGACTCCACAGTGTCAGAGATACAAAGGCTTCGTGATGACCAGTTGCATCCCAGGCTTGTGGCTCTGGTTGAGGGGTGAGTATTTCAAGTTTGAACTTTTTTATTGTGTCTTGGTTTTGATTCAACATGAAAATTTTGATCAGAGTTTTATTATTCTTTTTTTTATTAGATTCACTGTTATTGTTTCTCATGCTTTAATATTTTACATGGAAGACAATTATGCTACGTCCTTATTGTTCTTATGTATGTATCATGATCGGATATTTAATTTATAGACTTTATAGCCTGTATTGATATTTTGGATCTAGAATATTTTGTTTTGTTTTGTTTTGTTTTGTTTTGGCTGCTTTCTTTTGCCATAGTTATAGCTCCATTTGGTCTATGCTTAGGGTAATTATTGTTGATCGCTAACTCTATGTGTTTTTACTTAGGTGAGCCATTATAATTGTACGTGAATGTGATGAATGCTAGTAAATTGACAGCATTCAGTTTGGAAAATTTTATTTTTTTCAGTTCATGTATGGAAAAGTAGGCCACGAGTGTGGGCTACTAGCCCTAACTGTGGTTGAAAAGATACTTATCTAATTCAAGGAACAGCTTATTTTTATTGATAAGCTCCTTAAGAAGGATTGTGCTTCTAATGGAGGAAGATATAAAACTTATCTATCATCTTCTCAGGGGCATTCTAGTGTACTAATTTCTCTTATTAGCATTTTTTTTACTATAATGAATTTTCCAACCATCACAGTCAGCTAGACTGCTTATGTTGCATCCTATATGGTGAATGATGTTCTCTGCTTCTGCATGCCATTAAAAGTTCAATTCAGGTAGATCAAACTAAATTTACAAATGGAAATTGTAAAAGTTTGATTCAGCAATAAATGGCATGAATTAACACACCTACTGCTGTTTTCAAATGCTCAAAATTAGTATTTTATTTGCAGTTAGTCGTAGCCATTTTGAAAGAAAAGAAAAAGGTGGAGATTGCTTGTATGCTTGAAAAATTTTATCTGGTTCATCCTCAAGTTTCGGTGGTGTCATCTTTAGATACTTCCCGTGCAAGCTTTGGTTTGGATTGACTGTTGACTTAATCTAGGTTGTCTTGTTATCTTATTGGTACCTTATTTCAAATCACAAACGCAAATCTGTGAGATGATAGCTGATGTACGTCACTGCCTCTTCCAATCTACTCTTATTAATGTAAGGGGAAATCAATACTGGCCAGTGATTAAAAGTAGTAGATTTGACCAATCAAAATATAAAAAAATAAAAAAAAATAAAAAGCAAAATATTATAGCATATCTTCTTTCAATTAGGATCTTATTTTTTAGTTAGTGTCAATCAAAATCTGTACCTAATATATTAAACTATTATAGTTTATCTTATTATTCAACTAAAATTTATCTATAAAATTAATGTTTATCCATATAAGTCGTGCATAGCATGACACCTTGCCTTGTTTCTTTTCATATTCGGGATTAGCTGATGCATGTCATTGCTTTGAAAGTGAATGATAGTTTTTGTAATTTACCTGGAAAATATAGTCTGGGTTTCATCATTTTGCTTCTATAGGCTGAACTTAAGTGCATGAAATTTTTTTATTATTGACGTGGTTCTTTATCTCACAAAATTGTGGCTCTGATTGAATTCTATGAGCGTAGTGTTTGATCTTGAAGTTAGTGTTTCTTTGTATTCTTAGGATGGCTAAAATGTGGGAAAGCATGCATGAACACCATGTAAGCCAGCTTAAAATTGTTGGTGACATTAAAGCCCTCCATGTATCCAATGTCCCAAGGGAAACAACTGATCAACATCATGAAAGAACAAAACAGCTGCGTCGTATAGTCAATGAGTGGCACACAAATTTTCATGATCTCATGAATAATCAGAAGGAGTATGTCAACGCCCTCAATAGTTGGTTGAAGCTTAACATTATTCCAATTGAAAGCAGTTTGAAGGAGAAGGTTTCTTCGCCTCCAAGGCCCACAAATCCACCCATTCTAGCACTCATTCATCACTGGCATGAGTGTCTAGAGAAACTTCCAACTGACATAGCAAGGAATGCCTTGGCCACTTTTGCTGCTGCGATTGATGCTATCTTTGTTCATCAACAAGAGGAGAAGAAACAAAAAATGGTATGCGAGGAGACAAGTAAAGAGTGTATGAGGAAACGCCGGCAATTTGAGGATTGGCACAGGAAGTATATGGAAAAGAGAACCCCACCTGATGACATGGTTGATCCAGATAAGCCGGAGGAAGCAAACCCACATGATCCTGTTGCGGAAAGGAAGTTGGTTGTGGACACGGTAGAGATGAGGTTGAAAGATGAGGTTGAAGCTCACCAGAAACTTTGCATACAAGTACGAGAGAAGTCCCTCATGAGCCTGAAGACTCACCTTCCTGAACTATTTCGAGCAATGGTCGATTTTTCTGGTGAATTCTCAGATAAGTACCGCAAGTTGTCTTACATTGCCCGTGGAGTTGTTGACGAGGATGGCCTAGCTTAAGATTTGCTTGTGAAATGTACGCAGCACACCGTGCAGCCGGGAGAAGTGTATAATTTGATGTTCATTAGGTTAAGAACTTGTGTTTGTAAATCGAACTCTTGTGTGTGTGTGTGTGTGTGCGCCTGTTGAATTTGATTACCACAGAGAGCCATGGGTCGAAATGGGTCTCTTGTCTGATTCATCTTATCTTGTTCAAGTTGAGATGTCACTTGACTTGAGGTCATTGTTGCTAAACTGCCTGCGAAAGTCAAAGTTAACGACGTTAAGGAATCTGTTAAGGAATACCAAGTGGCCACCTAACTTGTTCCCCTTCACTAGGGCTGTTCACGAGTCGAGTTAACTCGCGAGTTTTAATGAGTCGACTCGGCCCAGCTCGAATTCGTTATATTTTTAATTCGACTCGATAACTCGATATTTATAACTCGACTTGACCCGATAACAAATGAGTCGATCACGAGTTCTTTTAAACTCGGATCGACTCGATTTAATTCAGACTCGACTCGTAACTTGAACCATCTCGACTCGACTCGGAATATTGATTTCAATGAAAGGAGAGCTGGACGTCTCATATACTCCATATTTAATGACAAACAATCTCAATTCAATTTGACAGCTTTAAATACGGTTAACGAGTTGTAATAAATACAATAAAAGTAAAGTGTAACTAATTTTTTTTAGAAAAAACACCCTGACATTGTCATTGTCCATTGGCAATGTATGTATTTGTATATAAAACAAGAAGAATGTTGGATGAAGATTGAAGAGCACGCACTCCACATTTCTCAAAGATATTCTTGCTCTTCAGGTTCATTGTGTCCGGCTTTCAATATCTCTGCCCATGAGCTTATGAATCTACCCATAAGCAAGAAGATTGTGAGTCCATTGTGTTGCCTCCAGGTCTGAATTGGCCTCCCTGCCCCAGCCAATTCCGCCCCTCCTTGCATTGGCCGCCTCCACTCTTCCCCACCTCCAATCTAAACGAACTGCCTCTGGCCCTCTTCGCGTCACTCCCTGTATCAGAAATCAAAAAAGTTGGAAAAGCAAAACAGGTATGAGTTCATATTTTCTCAAATCGATTCAAGCATTATTGATTGTCTTCAAGGCAACCTTTATCCAATCTATACCATCTTGAATATATTCCTGTAAAATAAGTGTGTTTTCTTGTTCAAAGAATGTGATATTGCAGTTTATACTTGCATAGTAAGAAAGCCTGTCTACATAACAAATTAGCAATAATGACAGCCAATGCATCCCAACGTAATTAAAACAGTATCTTCATTAGAAGAGAGGCCATCTCTACTGGGTTTTATTTCCTATAACCATGCATCCCAAGTTGGGACATAATGCAGATTAGAAGATTGAAGATTAGAATTTTCCGCACATAGTCTACTACCACCTGTTTGTCACTTACTATGGCTTAGCCAAGGGGCCGAAGCAAATGGTACATCTCGATCAAGAGATCTTCTATGCTACAACCACGAGCATCAATCTCTGAGGTAATCTACGCAAAAAAACTGAGCAACACTAGCAAAAACACAATACTACAATTTTTTTTATAGCTTTTTCTCTAGCAAGTAATCCTTATTTTCCCATAGCTAATAAATTTCAAACAGATAATTCCTTAGGTAGCATGACGATCTATACAACTTCATTGATAGAACGTTGAAAAGCCTTATGAATGAACCATACAGATATTTGTGCATCATAATATACAAAAAAAAACGTACCAATCAGGCAATGTCCCAATCAAGCCTCGATCATAAATGAACTTCAGTTTGCTAGAGTTAGGGAACAACATTCATTACCCACACATCATTCTCTCTAAGAGAAACCGCAAATCCTCCAAGATTAGAATTCATGTCCAACACATTTCTGAAAGAACTTTTCAATATCTCAGATTTCATTTGCTTCCAGTACTGAGAAACTCTAAACTGCCAAACATCCTGAAAATTCAAAATACCAATCAGATCAATAAAAATTGTTCTCCACTGAAAAAGTAAGAAATTGCCAATTTGGTAGACAACAAATAACTGAATCTTTCTGAAATTCTTCAGCACTGATTCCCAATTCTTGAAGTCTGGGAGATGGGGTAAGAAGACTTTGTGGCCATCGAGTCAACCTATTCCTTTTGCTTGGTGCATCTCTGCCCAGTTCACATAAAGAAGAAGAAAGAAGACATTATACCCGCAATCTTTAAAGAAAGCATAAATGATATATTACCAAGCCATAAAACAGTAGAAAGCATTCCATAAACATCTTCTTGATCTTGTTTGCTTATGTGAACAATATCCAAAGCTTGCTGCCAGATAACAGAATCCGATCTCATATCACACAGAACTCCACTCATTCTTATAAAACAATTGCTAAATAGAAAATGATTAAAATGAAAATATGATGCAGATAATATGTAATATGCAGATAATATGATTAAAATCAATTTGGAGCCAATACCAGGAGAAGAGGGTAATGCTATAATTACCAACTTTAAGTATGATAGGGAAAAATTTAAGAGAATTCTTGTGAAGATGATTATAGTAGATGAGAAGCCATTCAAATTTGTTGAAAGTAAGCTATTCAATTTGTATAGCAAAACTCTCCAACCACGACATGATAAATGGTCTCGCCATGCTATAAGAAAGGAGTGCTTGAAGATATACCAAGAAGAAAAAGTTAAAATCAATAATGAATTGAAAGATGTTACCCTTGTTTGCCTCACAACAGACTGCTGGACTTCAAGGAGGACAAAAGGTTATATATGTGTGACTGCTCATTATGTAACAAAAAATTGGAAGCTGCAGAAAAATTTTTTGGCATTCCGCCATTTTCCTCCTCCACACACAGGACAAGCAATGGCAAATATTATAACTGAATTTATGAGAGAATGGAGTTTGGAAGGAAAAGTGTTCACAATTACAGTTGATAATGCTGCTTCAAATGATAGTATGATTAATATATTGAAAGGGGGTTTTCTAAATAGTGGTACCTTGCATCTTCCAAACATATTCCACATGAGGTGCAGTGCACATGTTCTGAATTTGATTGTCCAGTATGGTTTGAAGCATATAGAGGGGCTGATACATGCTGTGCGAGAAACAACCAAGTATGTTAAAAGTTCTTCAAACCGAAAGCTAGATTTTGAAACCTCCTTAGCACAATTTAACCTGGCTGGAAAAAAAGAGTTGATATTAGATGTGCAGACAAGGTGGAATTCCACTTATCTCATGTTGAAAGCAGCAAAAGATGTCAGACCAGCATTTGCACACTATAGAGATACAGACTCTAACTACAAATGGTGCCCATCTACTGAAGATTGGAAAAAATATGCAGATATTGAAGAACTATTAGAGAAGTTCTACCATGCAACAGAAATGATTTGTGGATCTAAATATCCAACATCTAATCTTTTCTTACCGGTGATGTGGAGGATTAAGTGTGCATTGACTCGTGAACTTAAATCTGAACAAGCTTACATGGAGCCAATGATTAAAGCTATGCAAGAGAAATTTCAAAAATATTGGTCAGAATGCAACTTGGTGTTGGCAATTGCTACTATTTTGGATCCTAGATGCAAGCTAATGATGATTAAATTTTGTTTTCCTCAAATCTACAAAGAAAGTGCAAAAATAGAGCTAAAAAAGGTGATGGATGCTTTCAAGGATATTTATGATATATACACAATTCGATGTGATTCATATGCAGATGATTTAGATACAATAGATGTTGGGCCTGAAAATAATTGCTACAATATGTTTGATGATGATGCCTACAACAAATTTGTCCAAGAAGTTGAAAAAAATAAGGAGACATCAAAATCAGAGATAGATACTTATCTGGAAGATCCTATAGAAAAGGTTGCAAAAGAGGCTGAATTTGATCTTCTAGATTATTGGAAACACAATGCCAATAAGTATAAAATACTATCAGCCATGGCAAAAGACATCTTATCTATTCCACTTACAACTGTTGCATCTGAATCTGCATTTAGCACCGGTGAAAGGTTGATCAGCGAGCATAGAAGTAGTTTGAAATCTGAAACGGTTGAGGCACTGATTTGTTCACAAGACTGGTTACGCCCAATGTACCTTGATTATGATGAATCTGAAGAGCAAGAAGAATGAAGGTAAAGTTAGCATGCTTTGTATGACATCATTATGCTAGTACTTATTCTGAGTATCATTATTTCGTTTGAATTTAATTATGATTTGCTTTGCATTTATCTTGCTATTTAAATAGACTTAGTATTTTGCTTTCATTGTAATTTGTGATGCTTGCTAATTTAGAAAGTAGCTATAGAAGTTTACACCCTATGTAAATTATATAAAACAGTTACGTCCCTAAATTATTTTCACAATAACTAATAAATTTGGAACTATTTACTAACATAACATAATATAATAACATAACATAATTTATCGCATACTTATATACATGTTGACTATTTAGTGTTTAATTAACTTATATATAAAAATTATAGTACTTGATAATTTACAAAATTAGTAATAGCAATTAAAAATATGTATACATGTTACACCTAAGTTCATATAAAAACTTTTGCAATAAACTAAATTGGAAAGCAAGATTGTATACTAATACTTACATGCCTATAATCCTCTCTTTCACAACGAGAAACTTCTCAAACATATGTCTGGTGGATAAACAATATAATAAACACTGTTAGAATTCATTAAAAAAAATTGTAATTTGCTAAAAAACAAGCTTCATAAAAAGGAAAAACGAAAATGTTGAAATTAATACCAGATCTAACACAAATAGACAACAATAGATTACTGTTCAGCAAAGAAAAGAATAAAATTAAATGACAAGAAAAAAAATATAGGATTATTAAAAAATGTAAGATGAAAAAGTAAAATGGAAGGAAGATGATGAAAAGGGAGAAGGCGACCTTTTCTTTCTCCTTTTCCACAAAATACCACAGTGGTGCCTTGGTCGGCATCTCCTCCACCAACATCGACCTCTTCCATCTCCGAATAATCTTTGCCTCCACCTGCTTCAACACAAAAATAATAAAATCAATAGGATAAGAAGGGAGTCATTTCTCATTATTATGAAAAAATGAACAATAAAAAAAATTTCTCATTTTTTACGAAAAAAGTTTTCATTTTTACCTTCGTTCGTCGCTGCTGTCGCCCGTCGCATGCCGTCGTCTGTCACATAGCATCGCCCATCGCTATCGGTCACCAGTCGCCGCCCATCGCCGCCTGTCACCGGTCACCGCCCGTCACCAGTTGCCGACCATCGCGAGTCGCCGCCCATCGCGAGTCGCCACCCGTCGCCGATCTCCCTTTGTAGCCCGTCGCCGGTCAATGGTCGATGGTCGATGGTCGATGGTCGCCAGCCGCCACAACTCCCAAACCTCCGCCGCTCCTTCCCCCCTTCCCAACCCTAATCGAAGCTCGACATCGGCTCGATTTTTTCTTTTTATACGAGCTCGAGTCGAGTTCGGTGTATCGTATTTTAATTAACCCGACCTGAACTCGAATTTCATAAAAACCCGAATCGAACCGATTAAAAACCGAACCGATTAAAATCGTTAACGGGCCGATCGCGAGTTTTGGAAAACTTGATTCGGATCGGCCCATTAACAGCGCTAGCTGAGACCCAAGCTCGAGAATGAGTACGTTGTAGATTACATTTTATTAATGAAATTGTTGATATGTCTATTTATAGTTGTATATATTATTTTGACAGGGTGGCCCCTAATTGCACTTTTAGGGGAGGTTTTGTCCATTTTTATTTAGAATTTCTTTTTGATTTTATTGTAACTGTGTTGGTGTGTAAATTTGTTGCATGTCATCCATGTAGTGACCTGTTAGGATTTTGCGCATTCATCAATGCATATACAAAATCATATCTTCATCTTAAGACGCCGAGAGTAGATCTGAGTCAGCTTAACTGCATCTAGTAGATTAGCGAATAGTTCTGTCACCGGTAACATTTTCAGGTCGGTTCACGGGTGAGCCGAGTCGGGGTGTTACATCCATTCTTGGTTCTCTATGCAATCCATAAAGCAAGGAAACTTGAAATGTAGGCTTGTGATGTCCACATGAGTTTGAAACACCATAGCTCTATTGACGAAGTCTTACATGGGGAAATTGTAATACTTTTCAATTATACAACCCATTCTGAATGGCCTTGGTGTCTTGTCTGGTCTCCTTGATTGAGGCTGGGAATTACCTTCCCCTCCCATCCAAACGGGCTATCAAATGCCATGCGGTGTAGCAACACAAACTAAAGTTCAAACACAATTTCAATTGATGATTTCACTCAAACAATTCACAAATTCAGCACTTCGGTCGATAGCCGATTGAACACTAACAACCAAACTAGCTAGGCATTAATCCAAATACCAATAAGTCAGCTAACAATAGAAATTGCTTCAAATAATTCATAAAAATGCTTTAGAATAAATTACCAAACTGAATTCCATTTGAATCAACAATCAACAAGCGAAAACAGATAATCAAACAATCAAACTATTAAACTATGAGAATCTCTTTAGAGTCATTGAGGAAGATGGCGAATTGTAGTCAGAGCATAACCCAATCTATAATATTGACTCTTATGTGGCTCTCCCACTAAAAGTGGCAGGCCTTAGGTTGGATGGTGGCAGTGAAGAAGGGTCGGTACCATAAGTGGACTCAATGTGCTCCTAGTACCTAGTCCGTAAGAGTATAGAAAAAACTTTTTTAGCTTGTTAGTTTAAAACCAATAGTCAAGAGAAAATATATTATAGCATCCAAAATTTATCTAAACACACACACACACACACACACACACACACACACACATAAAGCAAAAGTAAAATTTCAATCAAGACATTTGAAAGTCCAAAAACTTTTTAAAAATTGATTAACGCCCCATAGCAATCAACAAGCAAAAATAGATAATCAAACTATAAAACCAAAGTATGCAACAAAATAGACTTCTAATCCTAGGGACAATCCGACAGAACCTCCTCTATATGTAGGAGATTGAAGAAAATTTATATCAGTTGTATAAATTAACATATGCAATAAAATAACCAGGAACATTTTATTTAAAACATTTCATCACAAAGATTCATCACATTCACACACTCACTCTATTTGGTAGGGTTTCAAACACATTACATTTGCTTCGTTGACCATATACATTAGCAAAAACTTGAAAAGTAACACTAGACATAAAACAAAATATAGTGAAAAAGTTAATCCACAAAGTCTGCTTCTTTGCATAAGATCCTGCCATCAAATCCTCTTTCTAACAATATTTGGTATATGTCAAATGACTTTTTTCTCTTGGTGGTCAAACAAACATCAACCCCTACAATCTTGATGACAATTTCAAAACGACTTCCAGTTATTTTTTATCATGATATAATATGCCAATCAATTACATCATATCACTCAAATCGTGTCGACAATAGCAATCAACATTCTTTGACCCATCAACAAAACAATTAAAAAAAAAAACAAAGAATAAAGATAAGTACCCATCAATATGACAGAATATCTTCTATAATTAGGCCATTGAAAATTTTTTACACACCCTGTATAAATTGAAATATGTAATAAAATAACAAAGAAAATTTTATGTAACACATTTAATCACACTAAATCATCATATTGATGTTTTATAATATTCATATTTTATTGTTTTATCTTCACATGAGCCCTTTCGTAAAAAATAAAACATCACATAAGTTTTTTCAACCCATATTTCGCTCTGTGTACCTATACAAGTAACATGGTTCCTTCTATCCAAAAAATATAGCACACACCACGAAAGCAGGACAAGGTGCACAAAAGCAAGCCAAACTTAATGTAAATAAATGTTAATATTTACAGCCAGTGTCATAGACTTCTTGTCTGCATAGGACCCTTTCCTTTCTCCTTCCAATGTGTGTGGTCAAACAAAGCAGGGAAAGGCACAAAGCCCTCCCATGTCTTTCTCCTCCATTGGTCAATAATATAAGTAAACTATGATTGATAACTAAATTATAACTCAAGAAATAAACTTCAATTTATACCATACATTTTTGTGGATTTTTTACTAACTGATCCCCCAACAAGATGGGTTAAATCACCATCCTTCGTCAACCTATTCTTCTTGTTTGTCTCAGATAGTTGCTTTAGTTCATTGGCAGGCCAATGTACATGAATGTGTGTTTCCCAAATGGCTGACTGAATCCAATTAGGTTGGCCTCCATCTATACAGTCTGTAAGGTCACCCATGTTCACCTTGCTACTTTCATCATACCCTTATATAATTTCAGTGCTCCCTCGAAGAATGATGCTTTCACCCGTGATTTGTCCTCTGGCCTCCATGTATACTTTGCCTGAGTTCATTACAATAAAATTATTACTAAATCATACATTTTTACATACAATAGAAACATACTCTACATGAACCTGTGGAGTCTGCATCTGATATGTAGCATGTGCGGTGGTCAATGTATACTCATCTCAACCATATGGAAAAACAGATAGTATGACTGATATATCTATAAGGGTGAGTGTGAACATATTCGGGTAGCGGCTCAAATCTGTGCTCATATGAAAGAGGTTGGATCTCTCATGGAAAAATGGTCATAGTGTTCTAGGCCTAAGTGGAAGGTGTCTCATCCTCACATAATCTAGCATTATGTCTCTACCTGTGGTGATGTAAGGATATCTGTCTGAGTCATAATGGGTTAATAAAACTCTGTATAGGGACATGACTGGCTAAAAACAAATATGGGTAAGTCCATGGACATGTCTCTAAGATCATCATGATTGGACATTGCCATAGGTGGCCAGCCTATGGAATAGCCAACCAATGACGAGTCTAAGAGACGGCTCCTAAGTGGCTCTAGTTCAATCAACTAACAGTAGGCATGTGTTTCTCG
>JAVDBV010088577.1:1539-14803 GCA_032619315.1 Piper longum | reverse complement strand
GCGACAACAACTCCGCTCCGCACTAGCTGCAGCGATCCAGCGTCACGATGACCGGACGGTGGCTGGGGCTGGTCGGGGAGGTACGGCGACGTTGTGTCGGGGCTGGGTGGCTTGATCGGCGGTCGGGTGAGGCTGGGCAGCGGCGGCAGCAGCGCATGGGGAGGAAAAGATAGGGTTTTGGGAAAAGGGGAGGAAAACGTCGGGAGGGAAGAAAGTTTTAGTTGGGTGGTATTCTTGTATATATTACTTGACTCGACTCCGTCTCGAGTCAAAATAATTATTTACTCGTAATAAGTTCTAAAAAAAATCTAAAACAATCGGGAAAAAAATGCCATAAAATAAAATAAACACCAAAACATCATAATGACATGCTCTATAACTATCAACCTACCCAATTTACCTATAACGTGTCCTAACGTGCTAAACGGCCTAAAACTAATTCTACGATCAAACTGAATAATAAAGTAAAAAAAATACTGCATGCTTTCATATATTCTGATAACTAATTCTTTTCTGCTGTATTCATGATGTTATCATCATATACTTGGGTACACATGACCCCTCATAGCTCATACACGCGACTGGCGTCGGCTCAGTATACGTGTTCTAAAACATACTCGACTCGAAAATAACGGTCAAATCAACTGGTTCTTAATATAAAACCCTAACTCGAATCGTGAGTTTTACATACTGTATATTGATGTGGACCTCTAAGGCCTAATCTATGCCTGCTTGGTGCCAACTCTAAAGCGTCCTAAAGAAGGTAAATTATAGATGAAAGCAACACCCAAAAAAATTGAGTTCACACAAAAATGTTATGTTTTAGAATAAAAAATAGTCTGAAGTCTAAACTTTTTTCTATATGATATTTATTTGAAAAGAAAATGATGTAGTAGTCAAAGGAACCGAGTAATGAAAGAGAAAGAGGCTCAGGGTGGGGTCCCCGAGTTGCCTGGGCAGGTCCTTTGGATCGTGACACAAATTGACCCGGTTTATTTCAACCTTCCACCATGGGCCCTGTTCATAACTAATCTCACATTTTGAAATGGTCCATCATATCAACACCCTCATTAATCAAATATTATCATATATCTCCCTGTCAATCGATTCCTCTAAGCTTTGTAACAATTGGTGGGTTTGTGTAAGTAATATATGACATAATTGATTCATTAGTATAGTATTCGTATTTTCATAATGTTGATACATTTTGCAAGCTTTAGAAATTGTGTTATGTAGTGTTCATAATATATAGAGATAATCTGAAGGTTTTATGTTATAGTTCTAAAAAAAAATAGTTAGAAGGTCTTACAGTTCATAGATTATAGCACTCATTTATTATTGAAATTTCAAAATTATCATTAGTGGTATTTAATAGAGGATGATTTGTTTACTCTTAATTGGGTCTTACAGCTAAACTATATTAGCTCAAAGACCTTAGAGAGTATCTTACGACTCAAAGAAATTATAATCAATTAGCTAAAAACCCGGTGATGTGCTCTATGGATTTAATTGTGATTAAACTTATTACCTATACTAATATGAGCTTCTATTAAGTTATATAGAAGACTTCACTTGAGAAGAATTATTAAAATCTCTATAATAATTAGGTAAGATGCCATATCACACAACCTATATTATATGGAGACTCTAATTATAAAACCCGGGCTTTTTGCCATACGAATTTACTTTTCATTCAGCCTTGACCGGATTGAGTTGCTTGTCCGACCATTTTGCATCATGCGTATGTATGATGTAGTATATGCAAGCCACGGCTTAGTCTCCCTCACTACTCGGTGCCGTCCTATTGGACACTATACCATCTCAGCTTTTATTTTCAGATTTTTTGAGTCTAATTTAGATAGGCTTAGAACCGTGTTTCTTGCAAGTCTAAATTGCACCTTTTCAGACCATTCTAGACCTTGTGTGACCCATGACAGAGTTTCCAAAGTCGTGCCAATCATATTAGGGTGTAAACCCTAAGTTTTAGGGGTCAACCCATACCTCATTAGATATAACACCCATATTTATTTATGTGTGATACCTTACCTATGTCATCGCCAAATTATGCTTGGTGGTTGTGAGCTTTCCTTTTTTCTTTACTATCCCTATCTCTTTCCCTATTTTCACTCCTTTCCTCATCTCTTCCAACCTTCATCTCTCTCCTTGATTACTCATCTTCTTTCCTTGGCCTCTTCCAGCTCCCTTCAACATCTCCAAGCCTAGCCAAGGCCTAGGGTTGTAGGTCTTGGGGTGGGAAGTCTCAAGAGATATCCCCTTAGTTTGTTGGAGGTAAGCCCTCCTCACCTTCTTGTTTGCTGTGTGTATTTGGTGCTAGATCTGGCTAGGTTATTGAATGTTTTACATTTTGTATGGTTTTTTTCCTTATATCTGGTCAAATTAGGAGTACATAAGTGATAGTTTCATAATTTTTTCATCTGTAAATTAATTATTATATTTTTGAATGCTCGGTGGTTACTCTTTTGCACAGATCTGGCAGAAAATTCATCTAATGCTCCAGAAACCTTTTTGCTTTATGTTTATTTTTTGTGTTTAAGATGTCAAGATCTATAACTTTGATATTCATCTCTTTGTCTGATATGGCTTGTATGATGCAATAGAGGTGCTAAACTTGACAAAATATGACAGCTTTCAAGATCCATATGATCTGGGTACACATTTTCCCAATTTTTACACTTTAATGCAGGTTGTTGATGATGTCCACCTTTAGCATTCTTGTTGATCTGCATGTGAGATTTTTCATGTAAAATTTTCACATTAAGATAACCACTTAAAGGGCATAAACAAAACCCCTAATTTTTTAGTACGTATACTATGATGTTTGTATGCCTTGTCATGCTATGAGATTGCACTCCATTGAGACCTAATTAAAAGAACTTAATAAAATTTATAAAAAATTATTGTTGGTCTCATTAATTGTCTACTATAAACCTATAAGTTTTGTTTTAATTTAAAATTCATTTATGGAGTTAGTTGGATTAGTTGTTTGGAGTGTGCAGGAATATAGGGTGAAACCCTAGTTCCCTAATTTCGGATGTAAAATCTAAGCTCCTAGACAAATAGTTATGAAATTGCATAAAATTTATTCCACACTTTATGTTGTGTCCTATAGCACCATATTAAGATTTAGGAGCATTTGGATCTGTATATCTTATAGTAGAATTTTCCAAAATCCAATACGTCTACCCTACTCCAAAAGGACTTAGCCATTACCTCCCATTTTTAGTCCACTTAAGCCCAAATACTTGTAGTTTGGACCTAAAAGCTTACTGGATTCAATCCCACAGTGTTTGTTGGATAGCATTACCTAATTACCTAGACCCATTTGAAGTCTCCAAGCCCATGAACGACCCTTAGTAAAATTAGTGTGCCGCAATGAACACTGCTCCTAACACCTTAACCCAACCTTAGTGGGTCTTGTTTACCATGTTTTCCCATGGGCCAGTACTTGGTAAGTTTCACACCAACCCCTTAGAGTTTCATGGCTTACTTTTCCAAATTTGAGCCCATTTGGATATTGTTTGGACGGTTAGAAAAATTGTCCAATTAAGTCTATTTGACGAAACTCTAAGTATAAGCCTTTTCACTAAGGTTATTTGCAACACCAAGCCCTAACTAAGGTTACTTAATGAGGTTTAACATTCCACTAAGTAGCTTAATTAAGATAATTTAGTTTTTATCTGAGTCTTGCATGTATAGAGGTGTTGCCTAGTTTGCGTGCTGATGTGATCGAATAATGATTTAGGTTTCTCTGCTAGAATACGTGGAGTGAGCTCGCTGAGTCAGGATGATGAACTTGACTCATCCAGGTCTATAGGACTCTTCTGTTTTATCTTTGTTTGGCTCCATGATTGAGGTTTTTACCTAGTTTTAGACATAGGATAGCGTCGGTGATGTTTTATTGGATCCATCTAATGTTGGGCCATCTAGCCAAATTTTCTCCAATTTAACAAAATTTCATGGATGAGATCCCTTAATGGTTTTCGAATTGGAAGATCCAACAAACTTATGATCTAAACCCCTACCTGCTATATAAGTATATGCGAGTTATTACAGTTTCCATGAATATGATAGTGAGCGGTATGAGCCACCTGGTTACCATGATAGACGATATATAGAAAATGTGAAAGCATAAGTGTAAATCTGTATGTATGTAAGTATGAAACTATTGATTTGATCTGATATTTTTATAATATTCGGTCATGTCAGCCTAAGCTTACTGCCTTGTAATATACTATAAAAGTTATATGATTCTCATAAGTATTAAGATACTCATCAACCAGTATTGTTTTATCAGTAATTATTTTCAGACCGGCTTATTTGATTACTGGCATTTTTTTCTATATATATACGTAGGTGTGTACTCATGTATGCGACTAGTGAAGGTGGGCGGATCGATAGGCTCATAGTAGGGGATGGTACATCTATTTGTATTGTGCTGAATTTTGTATCGGACCCATACATTTGGGTTGTATGTGTAAAACTCAAGATCCGAGTTGGGGTTTTATGGTCGTGAACCGGTTAGTTCAACTATTGGTTTGAATCGAGTCAGTTTTAGAACACGTGTGTTGAGCCAAGGTTGGCCACATGTATGAGCCATGATGGTCATGCATACCCAAGTATAAGATGATAACGTCAGCAGCACAATAAGAAAATAAGTTATCAAAATATAGGAGAATATGTCAGTTTATTTATTTTTAAATTTTATTTACCGTAGACAGTAGAATTAGTTTTTGGTCATTTACCGCATTAGGATGCGTTATTTATTATTTTTGGATGGGTTAGTAGGTTTAGAATATGTCATTCGACATTGACACAATTATTTTTAGGGTATTTTATTATATTTTATTTATGTTTTTCGAAATTTATTTTATAGTATTGACTCGTGTCGGGGCGAGTCAAATTTTGTTTACGAGAATGCCATTGCAGGTTTTCCTTGCGAGTCGGTCACACCTCCACCCGACTGAACCTCCTCTCTCCCAACACCTCACCTTCACCTCCTCCTCGCTTGTGCCAACGGCACTGCCACTGTCCTGCACTGCAGCCACCGGCAGCCACCTTCCTCCCTCACCACGACCCTCCCCTCTCCCATGATTCCTGTGCACTCTCTTGGTCGCCATCTCCCTTTCCAACGTGGCCGACCAGACCTCACCTCCTCCTCCAACCAATCTCACCCATGCCCTTCACCACTCTTTACCATTTTCACCTATCCGACCGCCACCCTGCTGTTTTGGCCATGCTGCTGCCAGTCGTTGCCTTGACCAGTCTCACCGGTGTCGCCCTAGCATCCATCTCATCTTCCCGTCCTTCTAGCTTCTCCCTCTCCTCTGAGTAGCCACTGCCGTGCACCTGAGATTTTCCCTAACCGCATCCACCGGTGCCATCGCTGCCGTGAGCTGTGCCGCCAACCAGCTCCCTCCAGCAAGGTCATCTCTTTCCAGTTGTCTCCTCTCCCGCCAAGCCATCCTCCTCCTTCCTTCTCACAATCACAATCGGCTCCTCCATGCCCTAGCTGGGTTGCTATTATTTTCATCGGCGGCCAGAACAACTCCGGTCAAAACATCTCGTACTCTAGTTGTGTTCCCTAGTCCAGCCTGCCTAAGTCCTCCTTTGGCTGAATCATAGCCATGCATACAATAGCCACGGTTGTCACAGTCATCGCTGTTATTGGCGCCAACATTAGGTGTGTGATGTGATTGATTTGATTTTTGTGATTTTCATTTCATGATCATGGACGCTATTGCATGATTAATTTGTGAAAAGCTTATATGTTGCTGAGAATTAGGAAAATATGAAGATATGTTTAAATTGTTTTCCAATTGTATAGGTTGTTTATTAAATGATCATGGTATTAATTATGTGGCTTGAATTGAATAGATTAACATGATATCAATAATAAGTAATTGATAACATTGTGGTTGAATGATGACTAAAACCACTAGGTTTTTCTTTATTCAGACATTTGTTGATTAAATAACTTTGACAATTGTTATAGACTTAAACTGTAGACATGCCGAAATTGATAGGGGATAGTAACAATTATAGTGAAGTCAGTATGAATAAGTGAATTAGTTACAGTTGGAATTTTCGAGTTCCTTGCTCTAGTGTGCTTAACGATAGTGAATGATATTTTTTCATGTCTCAATTAGTATTAGCTTCCAGTTGCTAGGTTTGGATGTACGAAGAGGGTAACAAGTGACTTGATTTTCATGGATGTGATTAGTTCATCATGATTGTTCAAGTTATGTAGTGATACCATTTATTTAATAATCTGACATGTCTTGATGTCTTTGTTTTTGTTAAATGTTGGTGATCATATACACTTATTCATCACATTTGTGCATCATATAGTTTGAATTGGGCATTAGGATTAGTTGTGATGTATAGGTACGAAGTACGAGCTTGCCACTTAGGCACGTGGCTTTGCATGGAGCTTTTATCAAGTCCGTTTAGTATCATTCTCTTCTTTTTGTTCTATTCTATCGTGATGTAGTTTACTAATTGTAGGATAGGTTAAGTTGCATTTATTTGATCCCACTTAACTCGGGTCATTTAGTCGATAGTTTTCCTAATTAATAACCCTCGATGATGAGATCCCTTGAGTCTGATTTCAAAAATAAGATCTACCACAAGTTGCCTTTAGGCCTATTATATATATCCCTTCTCATTCTTATATATATAATTTTATCGAGTTGTCAGTGAGACGAGATATAGTGAAATTGACTCGCACGTCCCATGAGCGGATGCACATGCCAATCATAGTGGGTTCTGGATTAGTTAGAGAGTTGTTTTATTCCCAAAGGATCATAACAACTCTGCATTTTGAGTTTTTTACACCCAGAGAAATGTGGAGGCTTACAGGTATAGTTTAGTACAACACATGTCTAAACGTGTGACTAAAAGGGTACTGAAGGTGACTGCTTCAGAGTATTCGACTTTGTGCTCATGGCCAGGAGATATTTGAAGGAAATGAGAGGTTTAAGATATACTGGTTGTCCCAAGGGATCAAAAAAATGAAAAAAATGTCGAGAGAGGCATCAACAGACCAGTCAGTTCAAGATACTATTGAGACTATAGCTTTGTGGCTCCCCAATAGATGCCTTTCAGAGAGTTCAGTGGAAGATATAAACATTTTTCTTCACATGAGTGTTCATTCTCATGACCAGTTTGATATAGTTATATTTTTGGACTAGTAACACTCGTTATTGACATATTTTATTATGTATATAGGTGATGATCATGAGGTGATATGCAAGCTTGGACAGAGGAGTAGTGACGTCTCTTGCACACACACGCGTTGATGTTAGAATGCTTTGTTGTTTTTACTAATGATATAATATTATGATGAAAATGTGGTGATAGTAAGATTTGGGGTGTTATATGCAGATTTTGATGATGTGATGCGGCATATGTTTTAGTAAATATGTTTAAAAGTTGAATATGCACAATAGATGGGTCAAAACCCAGGTTTGAGAGAATTATATGGTTCAACGCTTGTACTGTTGTTTGACTGAATTGTTATGCGTGGAAAGAAGTTATATATGTTTTATTATATATACACTATTTGATAAGGTGACCACTTATTGCACTTTTAGAGGACACTATCCATTTTATTTGAGTAATTATATAAATTTTTATTGTGATTTTTTAGTGTGAATATTTGTCATGTCATTCAAGTAGTAACCTATTAGGTCATAAAACATCGAAAGTAGATCCATTCACGTTAACTGACTTAATTGGGTGACCAGTATCATTCTAGTTTGGTTTGTGAGTGAGCTGGATTTGGGGTGTTATAGTATGACTTATGTATTTCGAGATTTTGGACTTATGTATTTTGGGAACTTTAGGTTATGTGATGTATGCATTATGCAGTAGGTGGGTGCCCCAATTCCTATATATTATGAAAGACATGTTGCGTATGACATGTACCTTATTGGTTTAGTTTATTATTGTCATGTAGGGTGATAACTTTAAAACACTTCAACAGTTGTCTACAGGGTACGAAGCCTCATAGTCCTCGAATGCAATGAGGAGCAAGTAATGTATGCGAAACGAATTTGGATGCAGTTTTGTGTGTGATAGAAGAACATGGAATGGAGGAGCATATGGTTCATACATTTTGAAGGGTCCACATGATGACCTAGTGTTAGAGTATGATGCACTAACACGCAATGATGCCCTATGTATTTAATTTTTGTTTGAGTGGTATGTGGAACAGGTTACCACAACCCAATGTTTATCTTACCTCAACAACATCATCTAATAATAAGTTATCTAACTGAAAGGTTGAAATTAAGTACAATAATCGGATCATGCATTCATATTATGAAAAACTCAACCTCTTAGTAACATTGGGGTTGTTGCCTTCGTGTAAGTTGAAGTAATCATTGTATTTGTAAATTCACCTTCTTGGTTGTTGGGGAGGTGTTGCCTCTCCGTGACTCGGAGTGCTTATATTATGAGCCTTAAATGTAAATTTTTTTGTATGGTAGCATGATCAACATGCATTGTATGATAATCTTATAAGGTGTTTGTCTTAAGCCTTATTAAGGGTTGAGACTCACTTATGTAATGTTTTGTATACTGATAGTTCAATGAATAGATTTCCAAATTATAACATTGAGATTTAATTCGTAACAAACACTTGGTAAAAAAACAAGTCTCATTGTAATCTACTTTGGACCCAAAAAAGGAGACTCCTATGTATCCTAATTGATCCTGCATCAGCATCGAATTGAAAATCTCTAAGTTTGTGATACAAAAGAGAAGCAATTACATTACAAAACCTTGTGCTTACTTATGTTGGACCCTTGCAACAACCAAAGGAAACTTGTAATATATGTCATTGGTCTCTCTTAACTCAAAAAAATAAGGCTTTCCCATAAGCCTATAAGAAGTCTACAATATGACCGATGTGAAATAAACCTAACAATTTTCCCTTTATACATTGGGCGACCTCAAAATTATTATTGTCTGATAATGTCTCTCTTTCATCATACGAAATCAATATATCATTACTTGACCAAATCTCTTTAAATCATTAGAGAGAACCCATGAAAGAAACTTTCACAATTGGCATAGGCAAACACCATAGTTCACCTGACTCTGATACCACTACTGAGCCCAAAGATGAAAGCCTATTTGGCTCTGATACTACTAAAGGGAATTGTGAAAACCAAAGGAAGTTCACAATAAATGTTACGAGTTTCTCTTAATCCAAAAATTAGATCAACGAGTAAAATTTTTCAATTAGCCTATATATAAATCACCAACATCATATACGACAAATATGGGGTAAACCCAATAATCTTGCCCTTGAAATTTTAGCCCAAACTTGTCAACATTTGGTTACCAAAAACTTAGAAAAAATTGTCAACATTTGTGGCCAAGATCCCATTATTCCGGCAGGCCGCTACATGTCCAGCCTATATCATAAACCCGTCATCAAGTCAAACTCAAGTTACCCATTAATGTGTTGTCTTAGAAAATGTGTTGTTCTTAATGAAATGTATAATTGAGATTGATGTGTATAAGAAACATCATTCAGACAAATATTGTAGAGATGAGTAAAAATGGCATTTCAAAGTTCCTCATTTCATTAGCAGCTTGTTGTATAAAATTAGATATTGTCTTCATTAAAAATTAAAGGGTGTTAGGCAACAGATAATATTGCTTTGTTAATTTAAGTAAATAATAGAGACGGCGGACATGTACCTTTTCTTTTTGGTCGAAATAGGTGAGCACGTGTATGTGGCCCCATTGTACCACATGGCACGTGATAGTAGCACGTCCTGAAATGGACAGATCTAATAGGAGGAAATTGATAAATTTCATTTAAGATTCCTTCAAAAATAATTAATTAAAATACTAATATATCAAATTTTACTTCAATAGGTTAATTAAAATATTGATATATTAAACTATACTTTGATAAGTATTGCATATAAGATTAACTTACTTATTACTTAATTAAAAGATCATTATTTTACACTATATAAGGACATTGTCTCAAAAAAAATTTATAGCTCATGAGCCTAGTCTTATTTGTTTAAAAAAATCTTAATCATTCATTATGATCCTTGGTTAACTTTGATACTACATATAATCCAATTAATGCAAATGAATAGGCTTTCTTATTTCTCATATAACTCAAATCTTAATATTTATCAAGGTTCCAATACACATTCATTATACATGTGAGACTATTCACAACATCTCAAAAAGTAAATGACCAAAATTATAGATCATAAATATATTTTTAGTAAATATTAGATCTTATTTCAATAGATATTCAATCACGAATTATCTAATCGGGCGAACTAAGTGATTGAAGGATCTTACATGCACATTGTGTTTTTCCTTGTTGAGCATCAATATTATTTTCGTCATAATTATTTATCGGACAATTTCGTAAAAATATGATGCTAACACTTGAAAAGCCAATTTTGAAGTTTCAAAAACTTAGCAGATTAAATAAAAAGAGGAAATGGTACATTATTATCTTTAGCATCTTATTCTCCGACACAGTTTTTATATTGAAAAAAAGAGAAGAAAAAAATGCGAACATTTAAATTCTAAAAACCTCACTTGGAGACCAAGAGTTGGAGAGAGCGACATGTTAACAGTAAATTCTTCGTAATGTGAACCTTCCTACACGTGGAAAAACACAAGCAGCTGAAAGAGAAACAGCAGAGGAGGCACCGATACTAGTATGAAAAGGCCTGATTGAATAGTAGTAGACCAAACATGGCGTGGGGGAAGTCCTCTCCCTCTGTGATTGTTCATACGCGGGACCGCTGACTTTGCGTAGCGACTGAAGTGCAATTTTGGTGCATTTCTTTAGATTGGATATTGGATATGCAAAGCTATGGTGAAACCAGAATAGATTACAAAAAGTGAAATTAAAAAGGTAAAAACCCAATATAATAAGCAGTTTTTGTGAGGCAGCCACCAAAGTCTTTGCAGAAGAAGCACTGAAAGTTCTTTCCTTCTCTTCTTCTGCTCCTTGTTTGTTCTTCTTCCTACATAAGCCTAAACACTCTCCTTTCACCGTCTTCCTCTTGGCCCTGCCACCACTTCTTCTGCTTTTGTGTGTGTCAGCTCCTGCCTCCGGTGAGGTGAGGAAAGAGGAGGAAGAGGAGGAGGAGGTGGAGGAGGGATGGGGAATTGCTTGGGGGTTTCTGCCCCTCGGAGCTCAGAAACCATTAGACCCTCTAGCACAGGTGGTTGTTTTTGATGGCTTTTGATTATTTCACAGCTATTTCTGTATGTTGCTACTTTTGTTTATATGCCTTTGTAAGGTCTTTCTTTACTTTTATTAGGAGGTTGATGTTTCTGTTTCCAGGGCCTGATAAAGCTTGTATGATTGTTATAGATAAATCTTTGAATAGATTAGCTAGTTGAATGCTTTTATGTCAGCTAGATGGGAGGGATTTGTTGGTTCTTAATTCATTCTGCCTATAAATTTTGGGCAAATGATAAATCCCTCTTTTGGCAATTAATAAATGGATATTTTTAATTTTTCCATGTGCTTGTTATATAAGGAAATCCTATCTAGATTCATAATTTATCAAGGATCATATTCAATAACTTTCTGGCAAGTAGCATAGATTGCCATGTATTACTGTGTTGTTCAATTGTCTTTATTTGATACTTCAATTTTTTTTAGCATAAGTTTCTTAGTTGTTTTCAGCATTGATTTTTCTTTCTTATTTTTTTCTTTTTGTGGCAAAGAAATCTTAGTTGCCAATCCATCTACTTTCTTAATAAGTACTAGAACTTTTTCTTTCTTGCGCATTTAATTCATTTCAACCACTAATTGCAGGTACATCAAAAACCAACAGCAATGAAGTTCAATCCGGGCGTGACGTTGAAAATTCCACGAATGAATTGAGCATATTGTGTAAAATGGATGTCGATTTTCCTAACGGGCAGATCTTACCTACTCCCCATTTGAAAATATTCACACTCTCAGAGTTAAGGAGCGCAACAAGGAATTTTCGACCTGACACCATTCTTGGAGGGGGTGGATTTGGGACAGTTTATAAGGGGTGGCTTGATGAGAAGACACTAGCACCTGCAAAACGTGGGACTGGTATGGTCACAGCTATAAAGAAACTTAACCCTGAGAGCATGCAAGGTATCCAGGAGTGGCAGGTACTTTTTTCTGTTCTTCTGTTCAAAATGTTATGTAAATTTTAATTTCTACTATATAATTATAAGGATGAACGTAGGACTAAATTGCTGATTAATCTTCCTTGTGAAAGCATTGCTTGGGTAATGGGTCGATGACATGGCAGGTGACCATTTTAAGTCTATACTGAAATGAAACTTTCAGAATTATTATCTATTTTACCTTTTTTTTGATATCATCCTTACCTTTGATATTAGATAAATGACTGAGGATTAAGCCGTTTCTTCAATAATTTGCTTGATAAATATTTTGTGTTTGGCTTTTGGTACTTGGTTATTGACTACTTGTCAGTTCTTCACTTTCTTGTTTCTGTAACTGTGTGCTTGTCAGAAACACTGACAATGTTTACAATTCATAATCATCGTATATTATCATTTATCTTATAAAGAAGAACTATCATTGATCTTATAAAAAGCTGCAGAAAGAGGAGATATTTTTTGGGTTTGTATATTCTCACATATTATTTCATGGTTCAGTCGGAGATTGATTTTTTGGGGAGGCTTTCTCATCCCAACCTTGTGAAGTTATTGGGGTACGGCTTGGATGAGAAGGAGCTTCTTTTAGTTTACGAATTTATGGCTAAAGGAAGTCTAGAACAGCATCTTTTTAAGAGTAAGTATTGTGTTGCCAAATTCATTGAAGACTAGGATACAAAATCATGAATAAGTTATATTGTTTTTAATCCTAGTGTGGTAGACACTGACATTCTTATTGGTATGTACGCACTTTAGCCAAGTGTCTGTTTCTTGTCAATTATCAAATTGTTGTCTGTTTCTTCCCAAATCTTTTTAATTGATCATCTAAGAAACTTATTTGTGGATTAAAATTTTCCTGCAATTGCAGATGATCCTATGAAAGCATATTTTCTATCCCAATGATGATGACTCGTCATAAAGCTATCGATTGTTCTGAAATTCGCTCAAAACATTTTTTTTCCACATAAATACATCTCGTACAACTTTCATCAGATTAAATTATTGATACGCATCATGTTCATATTATTTGCAGAGGTGTCTCATCCACTTTCATGGAACACCCGTCTCAAAATTTTAA